>CAJFCO010000145.1:2118177-2159926 GCA_904066015.1 Synergus gifuensis
AAAAACGCGTTCATTTATAAAGCAGGAATAATGCCAATGCTTTTGATTTAATTACATTAGTTTTTAATAAAAAAGAGAATTAATTTACTTAAGGTTCTGTCAACTCTAAGGAACACATTTGATTTAAAAATCATTTAAACCTCGCGTTCCCCACTCGATTCTGTTTACCATATAATAGATATAAATAAATTGTTTTTGCAAATAAATTTCCTCAAAATGAAAATGCAAAAAGAAAAAATATAGAGGGTCCGATAAGTAACAAGTTAATTATCTATGAGAATAGAATAATATGTTAAAAGGTTGTAAATAATTGCAGTTAAATATTGCTCAGCTTATGTAAGTAAAGGTGATAAAGATAAACGTGCCTTTTATTATTCTAAATATAAAGGCTCTCTTTACTGGCCATTATCATTGAATACTACCGCTCAAACAAGAAAAGTAGTAACTGCACCACATTCAATTTTGAGACTATAGACTCAAAATTGACTGTGGTGCAGAAACCAAGTTTATTTTTGTATATATCATGCAACCTTTTATTAAATTATTTAATTTTGTAACATTATTAGAATAAAACATTCTTAGTGCTGAATTTTAGGAAAATTAAGAGAAAAATCTGTTTTTAATTTTCCTCATGATAAAACTCGAATTACGATAAATTGATGGGTTGCACAGAAAATGAAAGAAAAATGGAAAAAAATTTAATTAATAATGCAACCGCATTTCTGTAAAGTGTTCAAATAGAATTAATATTTTTTAATTAATGCAATTACAGAATGATAGTAAATCATCTTAGAAATACGATGAGCATTGGAACTAATTTTTGATAAAATATGCAGTTACTAACTTTTCTTGTTTGGTCTGCAGAATATACTTTTAATATTGTTATAACTGAAAAAATA
This sequence comes from Synergus gifuensis, assembly GCA_904066015.1. Lineage (NCBI taxonomy): Eukaryota > Metazoa > Arthropoda > Insecta > Hymenoptera > Cynipidae > Synergus > Synergus gifuensis. The sequence goes on from CAJFCO010000145.1 coordinate 2,119,077, forward strand.
ACGACCGAAAATCTTCTGTTTATTTTTAAAATGGCATATGGAGTTGTTTTTAAATTTTCCTTATTTATGTTTATTTTGGTACTTGTCATATTCTGTACACCTGTGACGACTTTATATACAAGATAACTGTTCAGGATCTTTGTAAAATGACAATAATCTAATTTTCTATGGTCACTTTTTTTTGATTTTAGATGTCATTAAACTTTCGATCACACCAGGGTTTTTCTTCCTCATCTTCATCGAATCAATCCTACTGCGAAACACCAAGTCCAGCCAATTATCAATCTCCTTTGGATCAAAGATCGGAAGACCAACTGGATGAAGGGTTCAACAAATTCTGGGAAGAAAACTATGAATCTTCAGGCACTATTGTCGGAAACAATACTGCCGAATTAATCGACGCGATAGACAGTACAGAACTCCAACTAGTTGAAGAAGTTGTCTTGAAAGAACTGTCTAGTAAAAGCAATACATTAGAAGAAATGCAAGTTGTTCCAGATTCGCAATCAGCTTACAGAGGATTTGAGACCTCAAAATCTGTACAAAGTCTACAAAATCCTACAGACAAAGACTCCAATTGTTCTTTAGACTCCAGTCAAAGAGAAGTAAGTGAGAAAACAAACAGTGGTAGCACTTGCACTGATATGAATTTCTTCAGCGAGTCTTTGAATTTTGGGAATACGGGAAGTATCATTAATGAAGCCCAACAGAGTTTGGTTTATCCTAAAACAGGTGATGGCTTCGATTTAGTCTATTCTGAAAAACAATCGCCCGTTGGTTGTCGCAGAGAAAAATCATCCCCAACCAACAGTTACATGGGAAATATTTCACCTCATAATAATTACATTGGCAAGTCTTCACCAGCCAGTTTGGAGATTGATGCAACAATAGAGAACATCCTGGCTAACTATTCGAAAGCTAACGAAAATCAAGAATCAAATAATATCATGAATAACTTTGACATGGATTTGTTTGACTGTGCAAAAAGTACTTGCACCACTTACAGTAGTTCTTCAAATATCAACAGTAAAAAAAGTCCTACTTCCGAACAAGCTACTACATCTACTTTCAACGACTTTCAGATTCCAGAAATTTTGAGGTATGATATTTCGTAGGATAGTTTTGAATCAAGATTAATTATAATCGAATTCAAATTACTAATTTTTAATTGGTCTCGATTAATTCTAGCAGACACTCATCGCGTCATTCAGCACCTTGGTCATCTTTGAATATTCCGTCGACAAAGGCCTGTGACAAGTTAATTATAGAACTCAAGCCCAAAGATGTCGAGAAGGCTATGAAAACTCTTTTGAAAAAAACAAATGAAGAATTGACAGAAGCTGACAAAGATGGCGATACGTGAGTCTTATTTGATAGTTTCTTTTTTACTTCAGGGAACTATCAATCAATTCAAATTTCTTTATAGGGTACTGATGTGTCTGGTGGGTAATGCAGAAGAATTGAGAAAGAAGAAAGCTTATTTGGTGCCATTAGTCGAAAGGCTTAGCACTATAGAAGGTGCTTTGTCTATGGAAAACAATTGTGGAGAGGATGCTTTGTACTTAATGGCAATGAACTGTCCAGAAATGGCGTTCATAACGGGTTACTTAGCAGCCAAAATGCTTCAAAAGGGAATTGAAATTGGACAGAAATTGTATCACTTTAGAGTAAGAAAACCCAATCCTATTTTTATATCAAAAAAATATTAAGAGAGAGAAATGATTTCCTAAGATTCTAACAGGACTCTTTGAATATTCTGACACCTTATGAAACTGTAATTTGCTACTCAAAGGAAGCTTTTTTGCTTCCTTTGCTACTTACTCTCTCAGTCTAGACGAAAGGTTGTTTCGTTTTTGAGTCAAAAAAACTGATTTCCAAAGATATGTCTTGAAAGTCGTATAAAAATACGAGAGACAAGGTTAAATCATGAAAGACTAGAGGATAGGGAAATTATATGAATCTGATATTTGAGTAGTTTATTTTCACTGCATTCTTCTTTAAATATTTCGAAAATATGTAGCAGTTTATGATATCGAGCTTGATTAATAATTAATGGAATCGGTTACATAAAATAGTGGATTTCTTTTTTGTAATTTGACACTTCTACAAATATAGAAGCTACTCACCACTGATAAGAGATATCTTACATTTTAATTATTTCGTAACGAAAAACAAGAGAAAGCAATCTAATTTCTTCATATGTACCTAAAGATAACTAAACGATTCCAGTAAACATTTGTAAAAAATATGATTTTTATCCGATTATGCAGGGTGACACATTAATTCACGCAGTAGCAGCGAAAGGTGACTCACACGAAGCTGTACTTTCTGAATTACTTGCACTTAAAACAATTCAAGGAAATCCTGCTTTCAACATTTCCACTCGAAGTTACACAGGTAAGCTTCTTCAGAAATTTAGATAACATTTTCCTAGGGAAATATTTAAAAAAAATAAAGGACTTGTAGGGGGAAAAGCATCTCAAAAGTCTTGTTTTAAGAAACTCCAAGTTTCTAAACTGCGTTCATTTCAAATACAGTCGACTCCTACTGTTCGTACTCATCACGATTTTTACTCTTCAGTAATCGTACTAAAGGCATTGGACCCAAGTGTTAAGCTGAAAATTCTATTCTCCATTTTACTCAACGAAAATTATAGATAAATAGTTTTTCGCTCTGTAGCACTAATCTTTTTTCAAATATAAGACTGCGTACAGAGCGAAAAAATATTTAGTTTTGATACTTTTTTCATAAAACGAAGAATCTAAAATCTGACTTCAAAATTCAATATTTTCATTTTACTTAAAAAATATTTGAATTAGATATTTTCTCGCTCTGTGCACATAATTCTAGTTAAAAATTGATTAATTATACAGAGGGAAAAAATTCCAATTTTAATATTTGTTAAGTAAAATGAAGAAATCGAGTTTTTAGATTGTAACTTGGCTCCAACACCCTTAACACCCATTAAACTCTTCTCGAATCTTTGCATGCAATTTTTTAAAAATAAATTTTTATAATAAATTGTATATAAATTGTATATTAATAAATATTAAAGGGAAAACAGCACTTCATGTAGCAGTAGAATCACATGATCCTGCAGGCAAGGGTACAAGTTCAATTGCAACGGTGCAACTACTTTTGGAAAATGGTGCGGATCCTTCAATTAAAGACGCAGTTCAAGGAAATACGGCCTTGCATGCTGCAGTATTGAGTTGTGATCCTGCTCTCATCAAGGTATAATGATTTTGAAAACTTTTACTTAATACTTAAAAAATTTATTGTCACAGTTTTTTTATTTAGGATTTTTAGAACTTGAAAGACCAGAAATATCTGTGATGATCAAAAACAAAAATTGAATTTAAAAAAAAAGACTTGAAAACTAAATTTCATCAAATATTTTTTCTGTCAACTAGGTTTTATTGGTTAGAAACAGACGAGATACCATCAACATTAGAAACTATCATGGAAATACATCTCTTCACATGGCATCAATGTGTAAAGGTATAAATTTGGAAAGGCAAATGGAAGTTTGTAAAATCTTAGTAGAAAATGGTGCATTGTGCAAAAGATAAGTGTTTCGAATGCGGAAAGAACAGAACTCCATTAGAATTTGTTTATCCAGAGAGAAAAGACATTCTTAAGACGATCTTCCATAAAAAAAAAGTAAAATATACTAAAATATAAAAGATCTCAGTAGACAAAAAATTACATAATAAGATTGTGATAAAATGTATATAGGCTATAGAGTATATACCATATTTAACGTGGCTTGATTTAAAGACTATTTCATTTAAACTATTGATATGATCAAATACATATTTGTATATATTTTTCAATAGTTTTTAAGAAGGAAAAATTTTCACATTATAATAATTTAATTGCATTTTAATTTAATTACCATCGTTTATAATTAAGTATATATAAGGACTTGATTTTACAAATCATTACCAGGAAGATCTAACGCCCAATTTATTCTATCCAAATGTTAATATTGTCAATATTGTACAAAGTCTCCATTTGAAAATTTTAAGAGTTATTGATTATACAGTATATCGAATAGGACTTGGCGAAATAAATATATGTATATTGATATGTCATAATTTTAGTTCTTTAAAAGTGTGATAGGTAATTTGGAACTTTTTAGTAAATAGGAGATTAATTTTAGTACTAGTTTGACGCGATATTTTGAATGTGCTTTATAAATGTATGAAAGTTTAAAATCTTGTATTGTAATTTGAGATATTTTCTTAAGAGATATATAGTTATTAATTGATATTTTGTATATATTTTGTTACTGAATTTCATATATTTTATTACAATGATTGTAAAGATTCATTTTACTTAAGTCACTTCGAAATACGGAATTATAAGCATGACGATAATTATCCCTAAATTTTCATCACTAACTCGCAAACTATGACTGTAAATTGTAAAATACAATAATACACACCCATCACCTTGAATACAAGAAATAAAAACTCTTTTTATTAAGATGTCTATTTAATTATCTATTATTTTACGCAGAAATCGAAGAGACTAATATTAAAGACTAGCTTTAAAGAATCAGTTAAAGAAAATTCTTGTTTTTTTTTGTTTTTTCTGGTAAACAAACTGTAAACTTATCAACTCAGAATTTCTATGAATTTTGTATTACTTTTTTCAGTTGTAGAGTTTCAATATGGAATATGTTCGAGTAATTCAAAATAATTTTTGTCTATTATAAAATGCAATTTAAATTATTATAAAGTTAAAAATGCGGCGGTAAAGAGACAATTCAACATGTCACTCTTTATAAAGGGCGGCTTGAAACGACTGTCCATCATAATCTGAGGAAGAACCGATTTAGTTGATATCAAAACGCTTGTCCTTTCTCCTCGCATCAGTCAACATCCCCATTGTAAAGCACCATCGACCACTTTGGCATTAGTTAAGTTATAGAAAACAGTGGATAAAAAGAGCAGCAAAGAAAACGAATTTGAATTACCTTGGAAAATTCGAGATTGGACGTATATTGTGAAAAAGTGTAACTGTTTAATCGATTTAGAATTTCGATGTAGTGCAGAGTGAGAATTGAAAAAAAAAAAAAAAAAAAAGCTTTCTGAAACTAAAGGAAAACTAAAAACTGGAGCTTTTCTTTTTAAGTTAAGAGGAAAGCAGGAAATGAATTTCTGCAGCTGAAGGTGATTCGAGTGTCGAAGTTTGCTGCAAACTCATTAGAGGAACTTTTTTAAGATCTTGGGAAAATAAACTACTCAACAAACTTTCATGAAAACGTGTTCCCTGTTTTTGCCAATGCTGAATAATTGATCCCTTCAATAGTTGGTATATACACGATAATGAATAATATTCTGCTCTTCTTTTAAGTTTATATTTAATTAGCTATAATGCTAATTGTTTTTTGATTATTTACAGAATTATTCTATCATATTTGTCTCTTAGATAAATGAGGAAAGTGAGTTGATTAATATTTGATAAACAGAGAACTGCTAGTTGTAAAATAAACAAATAAGGAAAATAACAAAGAGATGAAAATGTTAAGAAATTTAGTTATTTCATTTTTGTGGATGCTGTTGTCTTTATCTTCAGCAGAAAATATCAGCGACCAATGCGAACTTTATAATGAAACGAGGATTAGCTGCAGATGCCTCAGAAATGAGGTGTGTTGACTAAATGATTGATGATTGATACTCCTTTTTCTATCATTTTCCCTATTAAAAATGTACTCACATTCTTACTTATTATTACAGGAACTTCTATTGCCAGATAACTACAATTATGAAAATGTAACAAGTCTTTTTATATCGGCCTGCTCATCCGCAAGTTTTCATTTCACAAGTTTAACACAAGCTACAAAACTTCGAAATATAGCAGTGCACAATATTAGTGACACTTTAATTTTTGAATCACTCCTAACGACAAAAGGCATCGAACGTTTAGAGCTGATAGGCATTCGTAAAATTCCTTTAATTACTCACGATACGTTCATGAACGTTCTTAGTATTGGACTTTTCCGAATAGAGGACACCACAATTGTAAATTTCGAAGAACAATTTACAGAAATTAACATTACGAATTTCATTATCAAAAATGTAATGATTGAGAGAATGAATGGATTACATTTTTCAGAAAGGGGAAGAACTCTGAGAATAAGAAATAGTGAAGTTCGAAATGTTCACAATAATTTAAACTTCGCCTATTTTTCTGATATAGAAATTGTAAATTCGAAATTTAAGTTACAAAAGCCCGGATATTTGTCCATAGAAGGAAATAGCGCTTTTGTAGAAAATAGTATTTTTACGAATGTTACTATGAATCTGGTCGCGTCGAACAAAATCAAAATGAATGGTACGTGCGCGGATGGGAAAAGTTCTTTGAGACTTTCTTCTAATAGAATAGAAAGCTTCAGCAATAAATTGCCGACAGAAATTATTTACACGAAGAATAGAAGATTCAATGATTCCGAATTATTGCTGGTGAAGAATAATACAGTTTGCATTGCTGGGAATTGTAAATGTCCGAAAACGAATAGCCAAAAGTCGATTGAAGGTCATTATTCGAATTTTTATATCGTCTTTGTAATTTTCCTGTTAAGGTTTTTTTAAGTGTAAAATATTTAAGTTCGATTTTATTTATGAAATATTGACTTACCAATACTGTTCTTTGGTGTCTACATCATGCCGAACTTTGGAATCTTCCATCTGCATAATTTCATGTGTTTGAAGTTCTAAAGCGTCTTTGAGGTTCGTAATTTCCTGCAACATCAGCAGGTTGTTTTTTTCCAAATGGCCAATTGTTTCCTGATGTATTGTAATCTGCTTCTCGTGCTCAGCTTGCAAGTTTCGCAAAGCTTTGTCTCTTGGTACATACGTTCCTGAGAAATGAAAAAAAAATTGAAAAAGAAAGATAAAGTAATGCCAAATATATTTGAAAATTATTTTCGACTAACCAATAGACTTTTGTAGTTGTTCCTTAAGTTTGTATCCACTTTGTTGAATGCGTCTTATTTCATGTGCATGTTGACTGTCTTTGGATTGTGATTGCTTCTTCAATTTAAGAACCTAAAATCATAGTGAATTATAAATATTGTTACTTTACTCTGAAAATTAATTATTAAGATTTGTTAAAATATATTAAAACAAATCATACACAGACCTCATCTCTTTCACGTTTCAGATCTCGAGTCAAATTCTCACATTTCACTTTCAGTCTTCTTTCTCTTTCTTGAACTTCACTTAGACAATGTTCTTTCTTTTCCAAATTTTCTTTCAATCGTTTGATTTGATTCTGTAAAAATTAAAAAATAGGTACCTACATCAATTATTATATATAATATGGTTATTCAGTTTATTAAATTTTCTTTACCAGTTTACTTCCTAGGCGGCATTATAAAGCACAGCAGACATTATTGTGCGAATCAACTGATTATTTAAAATTAAAAGTAAAATTTATTTCTATGCAAACTTACTGTTAAATTATAGTTATCGTTTGATGTTTTGTGGTGAGTATCGTTTAGTTTATCGTGAGCCCTCTGAAGCATTCTATGTTTGTGGACCAAATTCCAGGATGCATTGATCAATTTGACCAATGTAGATATCACTGATTCTAAAGGTTGAATTCCTGGATAGTTCATTAGTATGGGTGCTAAACCAAGAGCGTCAAATTCCTGGATAAAAATAAGTTATTTTCTAATAAATAGATCATTTAATTTTTTTCTGAAGCAACAATATGAATATATCAAAATTTGTACATATAAATACCTCGGACAATGTATCCAAGGATTCTTGAATAGTGTCTGATGTACAAAATACATTTTCGTCATTTTCGAAAGATCTCTGCATTGCAAATATCTCCCTGAGATTTCGAAAGTGATTAGTGATGAAGGAATCTTCTGCCATATCTATGAAAAAGAATCTTTCATGAAATATTTTAATTTAAAAAAAAATCTTATATTAATTGGAATTAACTTAAAAATCTATATTCTTAAAAGTATAAAATAGTTATAATAATTTTTTAAAAACTCCTATTAATAATAAATAAAATATCAATTCTGTCCTTCTGTTCTTTCACATTATAGCTCCTAATACTAATACGTTCAGCTCTTGCAATTTTTTTTGTCAGTGTCTATTTAAGGTTGTTGGAGCCAAGTTCCAATCTAAAAACTTGATTTCTTCATTTTACTTAACAAATATTCCAATTGGAATTGTTTTCCTCTGTAGAATGAATCAATTTTTAACTAGAATTATGCGCACAGAGCAAGAAAATATCTAATTCAAATATTTCTTAAGTAAAATGAAAATATTGAATTTTGAAGTCAGATTTTGAATTCTTCGTTTTATGCAAAAAGTATCGAAACTAAATATTTTTTCGCTCTGTACACAGTCTTATATTTGAAAAAAATTAGTACTACAGAGCGAAAAAATATTTATCTATAATTTTCGTTGAGTAAAATGGAGAATGGAATTTTGAGCTTAACGTGTAGTTTTTATAGTTAATTTAACAGATTTTGGAAGAATTTCAATAAATCCTAAGAATTATAAACAATTTTCAGATAGATATTCTATGAGATGATAAAGGTTGGTCGAAATTTTATTAAGGTACATCAAAGAATTTCTAATTTTTAAAAGATCAAAATCCAAATTAATGGAATTTAGAACACTTATTCCACTATATACCTAGTTGAATTTCTTATATTTAATTTTAAAAGTATAAATTTATAATTTTAGTGAAACACATGTTTCGACTATAACTTCTCAAATAATCAAAATTTAAGGCTGATGTAAAGAAAATAAACTTTTCTTTGTGTTGACACGAATCAGGTGACCTAATATTAATTCATTTGATTAATTAATTAATGCTTCCTCTATGAAGAAACAAAGTGCTCATTGAATGAGCACAAAAGTTGTTCCAACTTCACAGCTAGTTAACGTTTGTCGTAGAATTTAAAGGGATTTCAAAAAACTGCATGGAGATTTACAAGATTTAAGTACATTAAATAATTAAAAGCGCACATAGGACGTTAATTTTGGCTTATTTATAATAATTACTAATAGAATCCGATGGATCTTCAGTCCAAGGGGTGTATTTTTATAAAAATTTAGGACGTCGCTATAGTCATCTAACTTTTTAGAACGAATTGGATTGAATACTTTTTTTCCATTTATTTAACATATTTTAGGATACTTATTTTTAGAAAACTTAATATTTTTGTTGAAAAAAATTTTAATTAAAAACTGAAAGATAACCTTGAATAACCTTACTTTTAAGATCTATAAAGAAATTTTCATTCCTTACCTTTAAATAAGCTTCAAACAATTCCACTCACAAAGACAATTAAAAAAACATAATAACTTTCCCAAGGTTTTTATTTCAATGATTTCCAGACAAATGAATATTGAATTAAATAATTGAATTGAAAAGTGATTCCTGTTTCGACCTCTCTAAGGAAAATCACAAAAATAAACACATTTTACACACATACACACTATTAAAATTCTATGAAATTTCGTCGATAACGTTTTGTCAAGTTCACTTCTACACACACAGATGTCACTCCTGTGCCATCACCAAGATTATTTTCTCGAAAGATAAGCGAGATAAAGTAAATAAATATGTATCAGATTATAATAAGATAAATAAGAGATCAAAATTAATAAAAAATTTTTAAAAAAATTAAAAGGTGTTGAAAAAAAGTTATGTAAAGGTGTTAAGGGCATGTGTTACTTACCATATGAGCAAGTATAAATAACCCGGGTTTTTTTCTACAATTTTTACATTTTCAAAAAAATTTTAGTCAACACCCGTCCATGTTCACGTTCTTGACGGATGTTGACTATAATTTTTTTGAAAATGTAAAAATTGTAGAAAAAAACCCGGGTTATCTAAATTTGCTTATATGGTAAGTAACACATGCCCTTAAAAAGCTCTTTAAATTTTTTGTAACAAAAGGGGAACAAACTATTACAATACCAAACAAAATATACCAACATTTATTATAAACAAATAAATTTATTTAGTAAATAAATTTAGTAATATTAGTTGACAAAATAACTAAAACTTCGTTATATAATATATGTACTACCCTTATAAATAATTAAATTAAAAATGATTATTGATCACTCTTCGGCTTTGAAAATATGTAGATCCGTAAAAGCGCGAAAAATCGCCACCCATAAAAATAAAACCAGCGGCTTTCGGATAGATATATTTTCTTGAGTAATCGCGCTTTTAAAGGTATTCCCTCGTTCCCCGATAAAGTAAACCCTTGAAAACCGCTATATAAAAGGGGATAACTTGGGTGATAACGTTGGTGGAAATACCGCGTTAATAAATACGAAAAAATAGTAGTTGAATTAAAGATACTTTCTTTATATAAATAGAAGTTCCTTGGTCCACATATTGTAATAAATAAAGATTCTTTCAGTATTCATCAGTCACGTTTAAGTTAAGTTATAAGTTACACCCACTAGAAAATTCATTTTATCTTTTTCCCCTCATTTCCCTTTCTCTTTTACCCTCGCTAAGTGCTCGTATATTTTTTCATTTATATGTCTCCGACTTAATGCAACGTTTAAATTTGGTTCAGGACCATAATTATTTCCCACTCTTGTGAGTCTTTTAAATATAAATATAGATATGGTGCATGTTAATATCCCTGGAAAACAGAACAATTGATGAGTAAATGTAAACTAATGGCATTTTGAAAAATGTGATTACATTCTGGTTTTGACTTCCTCGAATACTAAAGTGATGAAACCTATATATCGCTTAATTCATAGTGTTACATGGTTATATATTATACAGTCCATAAAGTTTTATACTATTCCTCTGTTGTAAAACTTCGTCTCAATGCACGAGCACCAATCCCGAAAACCATGAAACTAAAAGTAAACAGGAAAAAGCGGAATAAGTGAGAATGGGAACTAAAACGGTTGGGAATTAAAATTAGGTTTGTTATATTTGCGAAAAAGTAGTTTGAAGTATTTTTTCATAAATATCTATCATCCATTTTTGATTCCGCAAAGGAAATTAAATCTGAGGATAATATGAATAAATGGAGGCAGATTGAAGAAACTTAAAAACGTTAAAAACTCTGATTTCTAGTGTTTCTTGGTAAAGTATGTAATTATATTGCGCTAAGAATACACTGCATGCATTTCTACATTGTCGTAACAATGGCCGTACCACACCTATAGATATATTCAGAAACTACGATCAAACTTCCCAGTTTTCTATGTTTATCGCAACATTCATTATACTCGAAACAATTGTTCATTCGCTCTGGTTTTAGTATTGATTATGCGAATAAGAGGTGTTTTGAAATTCTGACGCAGTCAATATTCCAATTCCAGCAGGCAAATTATTGAGATGATAAATTATTTCATCCATCGGTGGAAGTTCAAACACTATGAAAATTTTCGCAAATTATCCGCTACTCTCATCGTTTGATATGATAAAAATCAACTTCATTAGATTTTTTGAAAAATAAATAAATAAATGGAACAATATTTATAGACAGCTTTTTATGAAAAGATTCCTGGAGTTTTTAACTAAGGAATTTATTTAATCGCATCTCCTGTAATACGTGATTAAGGAACTTAAGTCTTTAGACAGATGTTAATGAGAATAAAAAGAAATTTTCTCCATTGAAAAGGAGATTTTCTTTCCTCGGAAGGAACTAATCCGGGGTACGTGATCTTGAGTATCTCACTGGATTAGTTACATAAATGCTTCATACCAAGAAGAAAAACCCCACACTTAGGCCTCCAATATGTAAAATTAAAAGTTCTCTCTTTTAAGCACATATGGGGAATTAAAACTCTGTAAGACAAAATTATTTTAAAAAATTAAGAAACGATACAACTGGACGTAGGGTTATTTTCAGAAAATACCACAATTTTGGGAGAACTTTTTATAAGGGAGCTCTCCCTAAATAATATATATCTATATTTATTAATTTGAAATAAATGAAATAAATTTAAGGTGATTTTTTACTTATATTTATTACAAAGTTGCACTTATTCTCGATAAAAATGCAAGTGAGAGAATATTCCCGTATGAGTCGTTACATTTACATATAAATTATGTGGATCAGCGAAAACATGTGTACTGTATATATTCTACTTAGAGCCAGCTTCCTTTGTATATATGTATAGTTTAAATTCTCTTTCATGAATAAACATAATTAACGAGTATTTGATGTAGACCGAAACATCAATATTATAGAACATCTATATTTTATCGGGTATGGGAAGGGGTGTTATATTAACTTTATTAGGCTTCGGGCGAGCTAAAAAACCTAATTTAATTCGTTTTTAATAACCAGGAAGCAGGAAAATTATTTTAACTTATATCTCCTCTCTATATTCGCTCTTTGTGAACTGATAAATTATTATTTATGTACAAGTACATTATAACTTCTACAGTGGAGTTAGCGAACTACAAAGTACAACTCAATCCAGAGAATTGCACACTGAAAGTAAACTATTAGATTTAAACTGGTTTATACTTGCAGTTCCTTCCTCTTTTATGTACATATTAAATTTTCTACGTCCTTTCTACATAATATTTAATAATTGTACTTGAAATTATGAAACTGAATAAATAATAGATATATGTTTCTTCTTTAAAGAATTAATATTATTATAATATTAATAATATTATTGCTTCAGTATATAATTAAAAAGTTTTTTAGAGATTTCAATAAACTCCTGATACTAACCAGGAACTTAAAATTCGTTCCGGACGAATGGGCTGACACGCTCGCCGGAAGTGATCCTGACCGTTCTTTTGAATTATACTCAAGACAAAGTGAATGAATGGATGAATGAATACGAAGATTATTAATTATCATTAATAATTTTTTTCTACGGGGAAAATTTCATGTCGCAATAGCAAAAGTTGTGATAAATGGCTTACGATGTAAACTTTCTGGTTCATGACTTTAGATTTTAGCCCTTAACTAGCGAATAAGCTTAGAGTTGTAGGCACAGATGCACCACCTCGGTTTATGGATTTAATCTCCAGAGCTTATATGCACACGCTCTGAAGCGCTTTTCACATATATTAGAATGTGATGGCAAGTAGTACACACAGATTGATTCAGGACACAGACCAAATTCCCGTCTTCAAAACGTAATCTTAACGCCATTCAATATGCCTATGTTCAGCCCGCCTCAGATTTGCATTTAATCGATTTCCGTTTCCTTTGATATTGGAATTTGGTTCAGGTCTAAAGGATTTGAGTCTGGAGTTGAAATTAAATTGTAAAAAAAAAGGTGAAAAAGAAAAAAAAATACAGAAGAATTCCAGGTAAAGAGACGGCGATCGATTTTGAAAAGACTTCCAAGGCATACTCTCTTCAAGTACATACTCTGAACTCGATTGCAACTCAAGTAAAAAGCTCCGTTTAAAGTGCCAATCGGAACGAGAATCTATGTACGATACTAGCAACCAATAACGGGTTTTTGATACTTTTTAGCATCTTCAAAGGCTGAAGTATCATTCTTTTATTCTATTCTATTTTCAGGCTTATCTAGTCCGAACTTAGTTAAGAAATACTTGTGTCTTTATATGCAAAAACTCGTTTGCTAAAAATTAAAATAAATATGTATTTATAAGAGATTTATTGAAAAGGAACTTATTTTAAAAAGCTTTCATTATGTATCTCTTTTATGAGTAATTTTTTCACATAAGCGATCTTCACCTTCATGCTAAAATATAATTTTTAAAAAAGTGAACATTGTAAATTCTTTTCTCTTCTACATTCAATCAAGCATTTTAATGAGATAGAAATTACAGGAAAGAAAAAGAAGAGTTCTGAGAGAAGGAAAATTTATCTCTCTTTTCTAAACGAATAAAAATAACCTCCATCGTCTTCTCAACTTTCAAATGCACGTTTTAAATGAAAATTTTTAAAATAATGTTTAGTTAAATGATTATAGTTAACAAATTTTTAAAATTAAATATAATATGAAATTATAAATTATCTAAAATATAGATAACACTTAATGTTATTGTTTCTAGGGCATGGACAAAATTAAGATGACCTTTTAAAACACGCACACTAAATCCCAAAGTATCAAATTTTGATCCAAAAGTGGATCAAACTTTTGCACAAGTCCTTGAAATAGAACTTTAATAGAAACAGAGATTAGAATGAAACATTTGCCTAAATTGAAGGATATAGCGGTGAAAAAAAGATGTCACAGCTGTGAAAAGGAAAGTAGCCTGGTGGGCAAGGGTCTTTTCACACGATATATTTTCGTTATAAACACGCTAACTCAGCTTCTGCTATATTTCAAGAGTTAACACATTAACGTGTGAAACATGTGTACACATCCACATAAGCCTTAACAAAAATCGACTGGACACTATATTTTTTTTCACTAAGAATTTGAAAAATGCTATAATAGTCGTCTAGACCGAGAGATGTGAGAAATGAGGCTAGAAGTCAGGAAACAAATTTTATGTGTGTGCACAAGGACGAAGATGAGAACCTTTGAAATCCGATATCTAAAAGTCCAAACAGTCAATTTTCTCCATGCACATCCCATGAAGCTTTTACAAGCAAGTGCATCGATTTCAAAGGAAGTAACTTGTACTTTCCCGGATATGGTGAATCCCTCTGGAGTTTATTTCATTTCAACAAATTTTTGTTGATCTTAGTATTTTATGTTCTCATTTGTAGAACGTAGAAGGTCTTTATTTTAAATGGGAGAGTCACTATTATACACACGTAAAGTCAACTACAGTGGCCAGTATATACAGTTGTAGAATAAATCTTTTATAAGGGATTTCAAAGGGTTTATGAGATTTCATTGGATTTTTAGGAATTTCAAGGGATTTGATTATTTTTGAATAATTCTAAGTAATTTTAAGGGGTTTTAAATTATTTTATGATATTAAGTAATTTAAGGACTTGTATTTCATAGTATTTTAAATAATTTTAAGAGATATAACGATAGGTTGTGGAATTTTAAGGAATATCAAGTGATTTTACGAAATTTAAAGGAATTTCATCAGATTTTGAAGGATAGTAAAGAAATTTTAAGATATTTTAGGGGAGGTTTAATGAGACGCGGATCATAGTTGCTCTTACATACATACATTAAAAAATTGAGAGAAATTCTAATATGTGAACGTAGGGAAACGGAAGCTATCCCCTAAACATCCAGAAACACGGAAAACGCTTTGGTAATAAAACAAGGGGGCGGGACACTTCAATCTCATGAGTATTTAGTCTATGGGTATTTTTTCTAAAACATTATTTCGGCACGTTTTCCAAACATCGTTTGCCTCTTAAGGCACGTCGAATGCATCTGCTCCCATCAGTCGAAGGTTTTATCTGCAGTGACTTTTTAATCTCCCCGGGGAACCTCGGAACTGTTTTTCCATAGACACACAGACCTCTTATAATAAAGAATTGCGTTAGAAACTGTCGGCACACGACGAAACGGAATCCGGTGTAGATTCGAGGACTATTTTCAAGAAAACAAGGGGAAGATAGATTTCAGTTTGAGAGATTTTAAAGTATAAGGTTTAAGTACCTATATACTTTATATACCCTCAAGGCGGAAGTGCTTACGCGTGGATATAGGCTGAGGGCACGAGCCCCAAACAAATTAGGATAAGTGAGTCAACTTTAGACTTAGTCAACTTCTCTAAATAGACAATCATATTAGCAGGACTACAATATGAAAAAAATTTTAATTTATGATATCAATGGCGGTAAAAATTAAAGTTGAAGCGATTTAATATTTTTAATCATATATTTTAGTCAAACAACGTACTTTTTTTCAAAATAGTACTTTTTTCAAAATAGTGAATTCTGGATCCAGCTCAGTGTGCGTTAGTGCAATTGCAATTGACATTACCATTCGTATTTGAGACTTTATAAATTCAGGGTGGAATTCTGGACTTGTCCTGCGAAATTTCCTGAAAATCTACGGTATCTCGTATAGACCTTTCACTGTTGAAGAATACTTCAACAAACTGAGTTTAACGACACTTCAACCACTCGAAGCTTGGCTGGTCGCGAGAAAGCAGGAAACTGCTAGGATTGCGAGGATGCATCTGCAAAACTGAATTTAGCGCAGATATTTTAATTCCGGAGATTATTTTTCTGTTCTGTATTACATATACTTAGACAATAGGGTTTGCAACTTGGAAACAACTTTTTTGCAACTTTTCTGCTTTCTAAAGCAAAGTACTTCTTTTATTTAGTAATTACCACGGGACATTGTTTTACCGAAAAATTCTACAGCAAAGTACTACAATAGAATGTTGTAGCTATAAAAATGAATTCTTGTTTTGTATATATCAGTAAAAAATATACAAAAGAGACAAGCGAATGTATAAAAGTTATGTAAATTACTTTCTCGAATTTAAATCGTACTTTAGGAGATGAAGAAGATCCTAATTTCCATGTACTTGATGTAAACTATGCGCATTGATTGGCTCGAATCCAAGCTGCGAATCTGCGCGATATTTATTCATTGAATTAAGCTCAGGAAGACTGAAATTCTATGTAAAACACAAATCAGGTTCTCGCTGTCACAAAAATAAAATAATTTATTTCTCGAAATCTTCATCTCCTCCTAACGGCAGAAGAACGAAAAATCTTACTTTATACTATTTTCAAGTAATCTAGTTTTCAAATTGAAATATACATTTTTAATTTTAGAAATGCTGTTTCTCAAGGTCAGACGAGATAAACTTCATTCAAAGAGAATAAGGAGTATCTATAATTACTTAGTTTGCAAATTTAACATCTTAAGAAACAGTTTATGACTCGAGGTCTGTCTAAACAGTCATGAAAGCAATTTGCCATGAAACATAAAAGTACAAGGCAAGAGTGCCTGTAATATCATATGCGTGAAATGAATGTGTTCATTTATAACTTATCACTACAACAACTTCCAAATTGAATTTATTATTTTATTTCTGTACAGCAATTATTAAGTTGAACATTAAGAGTTAAATAAATTAGGAGCAGAGAGATATTAATGAAAAATCTCTTGATAACATTTTGAACATACTGTCTTTTATTGACACAAGGTTCCGTTTATAAACAATTTTATTCTAAGATACTTTGAAAAAATATTTGTATGCTTAGGATGACTAATTTTGAGTTTTTTTTTTTATTTCAATCGAACTAACTTATAAACTACTACATAAATATTTCTAAAATTCTGTTTTAGACTTTTGGCATGAAATATTTTTCGTTATCTATATTATTACTTCAGCCTTTGGTGCCACCTTTGGTAAATCGTAGATATTTTTAATTAAAATGTATTAAAAAGTGTCAAAAAACCATTTACAATTAAAAATCATTATTTACAAAGGTTACTTCAATAAATATATAAAGGATGCATCCACCAGCTATTCACATTTTCCTCGTTCTTTTTAATTATTGACTATCTATAAATAATTATTTTCCTTCTTTAAGGATCGACATTTTAATGAAGAAGCTTCCTCAAATATACAACTTTATAATACTCTACTTAAAAAATAGTACAACAGGTGGATTACATTTGTCATATAAAAGTGAGAAGATTTCTAACATCTTGGATTAAATTAAGAAATTAGTAAAATATCTTCTTTTTTTTAGATAAAATCCTCGATCATTAAATTATTGAAGATCTTAATGCCAAAGCTCTTAATTGGTTGAAATAAATATTTATGAATGATTTCTTCAAAGTTAAGTCACTAGAATTTCAGAATATTTTTCTGAAATATTGAGCTTAATGATCTTGTTTTAAATTAATAAGAACAAATGTGTGAAAAATGGTATAAAATATTAATTATAGCATATAGGACATTCCGAATAATAGTCGCTTTTGTAACTTGCGGATATTCCTACTGTTTTCTGGCTATCATTAGATCTAATTGAGATTAGAGAGAAAATTTCTTTAAGATTCTAATACTGAAGATCACTTTAATTATGTGACTGAGAATTATTGTCATTTGTCGAAGACGATGAGACTCCACTGATACTTTGGACGATCATGCTAAGGCAATCCAGACTACTTCCTGTGCTTTGGAAGGGAGCTGATTCCCCATTTTCATATCCTGAAACAAAAAAAAAATAAGGAGATATTTAAAATATTTAAAAATTTTTCAATAATTAAAATTTCAATAAATTTTCTATTAAATTGTTTTACATATATATACATCGCTAGTTTATGTATTTGATTGGTCATAATTTTAAACCAATTTTCTGTCTCCATGTTATATCTTATACGATTCAGATATTGATAGGTCATTATATTAGTAGTTGAATTACGAGAAGCATCAGTTACAAAGCGTCACTGCAAGTGACTAATTGACGAATTAGGGAATTTCAAAACATTTACTACGAGTAAGTGCTTTGTTTAACATGTGAGATCATTTGTGGATAAAATTAGGAATATTCTTATTTTAATGAAGGTATCTAGAATTAAAAAAACATTTGTTGAATTGAAGAAATTAAGTTAATTTTTAGAAAGTGTCTATTCCTACGGAATATTCCGTAAGACTAGCCAATATCAGCAAACAAGATTGGACAGCTTATCTCCTTCGGCCCTTTCTTTGAATTTTCATGTGTAAGCAGTGCCTCATTTCAATTCAAAACATAAAGAAAGATCGGAGGCGCAAATTACACTGAAGCAGGTGTGCCAAACACAACATGCTCAAAGCTTTGAGTCTAGCAACTAAATATGGATTTCTACACGAAGTTAAAAAGAGGAAAGTAATGGAAAATGAAAGACTGAAAAGGGTGGTCTATTTACTCGTGCTTGCAGGCATGGCTTCATTTTTACAAAACGATTCGAATTTTTCTTAGGAAATATAATTATGATAATTTGATAGCGAAGCCGAATTTTAGTTAATTTGAGGGAAATTTACAAAAGTTTGAACTTTTATTCCGAAATTTGTATATAGGGATTTCACAACTTTGTGTTTTTTGCGAACTTAAACATTTTCGATAAGTTTCCAGCTTTCATTTATAATTCTTTAGACTTATGTTTTTTTTCGTATTATGTTGGAAGCTACTATATACATATATAGGTACTTTTATGCATATATTTGAAGCTTTTGTGAATTCAGAAGCTCCTTTTACGTAACGCTTCCCCAACTTCGTGATTTTCAAACAATAGATTGTCCGAACTCTGGTGTGGCTTACACCCTTGAGTTCTATCGAATTTCGAGATTACCAATTGTCGAACATTTAACCTCTGTGTGGTCTAAACTGCGGTCATTTAAACTTCAGACCATTTCACTATCTACATATCCTAATTCCGTTAGATTAATTTTTTTCCTTAATAACGCCAAAGTTTATTGTGGCCGTGGTCAGACCCAAAGCTGATCGGGAAAGATATATTGATACTATTACGTAATTTGTTTAAAAATCATAAAGATAAGAAATTTCTACAGATTTCAAACTTGTTACAATCGAGTAAAAAATATACCTTCATAACTGTTTTAACCAGAAAATCCTCTCTTTGCCCTCTACAATGGTAACAAGATTTCCTTAAAACTAAGAAGGGTTAATGGTTATGAGATTCTTATTAAATATGATCATTATCTAATTATTCGGAAGCATCAGAGGTTTGATCTGAAGGTTTTAGCTTGTTTCACGATCCATCAATTTCAAGTCACGAAGACATTTAATAGAGCACTTAACAGAGCGTTGATCGATTTTCACACCCAGAGAAGAACCGATACTGACCTACCACCATCGAGTAACAAGAAGAAGCTTTTCTTGGATAAAGATATGCCGGTTAAGCGGAACTGTGTAACGAGAAGAAATAAAATATGAGAAGAGAGAATTAGAGGATGTATATGGGAGAGAGAAAGAGAAATGAGGAAGGTGAAATTTGGGGTGTAAGTAGGGGTGAAGGGAGCGTGAAACTATTAATATTAGAAAGATGAGAAATGTGCCGACAGATGCCAGCCAAGTTGAAAGCAGGTGGCTTATATATGCGAGCGAAAAAAGTATTTGACAAGATCGTTGATGCCACCTGACTAATGAGAAAAACATAACTCGATCCGAGAAGGATTTTGGTACTATAAGTGGTTGAAGTTGAAATTTCTTTGGCATTTTTGTGTTTGATGAATAAGTTATATTTAAAGTGCAGACACATTATTTACGAAGAGAAATAATGGATGGAGAGAGGATAATATGTGAAAAGCAGCTCATTTGAAATTCATTGAAAAATTGTCAGAATTGAGAGAAAATTTATTGTGTTAATATAATTAGATTCTCAATTCTCATTTTTTCAATAATATGCGAGAAGGGTATTACATTTTTTTATGAGGGCTTTTCTTCCAACATTCCATATTTATTTTTATATTTTGCAGAACTTATGAGTCACGTATGAATCAAATTTATTCGAATTCCAGACGAATGGGTTCATTCATTTTCGAAGAATTGGTCTAAGTAATCGGTTAGATTAATTTAATATGTCACTCCATTAGTACCCGAGCGTGCTTTATGGGTCGAAAGTCATCACCTTGGAATGAAATTTAGGAAGCCAATGCGGAAATTCTCAACAACCCACGTGAAAATGCTCTATCAGTCTAGTTCTAAATCTCTTGTCATGTGTTTTGTTGATTAAATTTTTTCTCGAAACATAAATTATACAGGATTAACAACCTAGAGAATTTAAATTTACAATGCGTAAAAAGATAGTTAAGTCTCGATTAAAATTAGACAAATGGAATGTTGTAAATTTAAAATATTTTCCAAAATTCCTCTTCCTTTAGGTGTACTCGAGTACTTTAATACTGATGTGTACTGTACTTTACTGTGAAAAATGGCGAGATCTCTTGAAAGACATCTTCTTAGGATTTAGGTTTTTCCGTCGGGAATAGGCTACTATAATATTGATGAACGTCATTTCTGGTGCTCTGAAGTACCCAAAGCAAAAAAGCTCTTTCGACCCTTAGATATAAATTATACATCAGTATAAGTTTAAGTTCCTTATTAATGTTTAATTCTTACTGTTTACATTATTTACACCCTCGTTTTACCTTCACTTAACCGACCAAACAAATTAGAGAAGTTAAATTAGTTTTCAAAGTAAAGTAAACATTTTCTTTAGCTAGTGAACTAGAATTACTCATAAAATGCAGAAACAGTAAACTATAAGATAAAATTGTTTTAAATGATCCCTTAAACATTTTGTTATATAGATTAAACGCTTTTTTGAATTTTTTTTTGTATTAAATATGTATATCTTACAGCTATCTAGCAGGAAAATTATGTTTGTAATTTATTCTAACCCATGTGTCCCATTCCCAGAGTATTAAATCAGCCAAAATTGCATGCTGGAGTTAGAGAATCTGAACTAGAGAGTGCAGGTTTTAAACCCCCATAGCTTCCTCGTGCATATCATAGGGCACAGGTAATTGAGGTTTCCCGGTCACTGCCTTCTAAAGTCACCGCGGATTATCGCGTCCAGAGAAATTTGGCAGTGCCCCTTTTCCACTGAGAAGCAGTTTAATCAGCCCGATAAATCGTCTGTTTTAGTCGTAGCATCTCGTAAAGTTAGGTAAGCATACGATAAAAATAACTGGTCATGATGCAGATGAAGCAATATTCGAGATTTAACAGAAGTGTCCTTATGTATATATTTATATTTATATACATATATATAGTCAAAAAGACTGTTTTTGGATACACGTCGATTCACAACGCTTGTGTGAATTATGAACTGCTTGCTACACTGCATTATGAATCATGTACCTAACTTATAAGATCCTCAAGCCGGCCCTAACCGACCCCCATAGCGCAATAATTCATTGCCACATTAAACGCCTATTTCACGGCCTAATTTGTACACCCGTTACATTTCATTATATATTTCCAGTTCCTTTACTCAAAGCCCGCACTAACTTCCATCTCAGGGAGTATATTTCCAAAATATTCCCATGTCAGATTTGTAATTTGCTTCAGTATCATACCCACGAATTTACATGTCAAAAACAAACTTCTAATAAAGGTTACCACCAGACTCCTGTTTCGAGAGAAATGCAATGGAAAATTTATTTATTTTTGTTTCTCGAAGATATTATCGTGTTTGTGTTATTATTGTATTCTTAGAATTTAAATATTTATAAAATTAAAATTTTATTTGAAACATTTCGTAGCAGAAAACAT
This sequence comes from Synergus gifuensis, assembly GCA_904066015.1. Taxonomy (NCBI): domain Eukaryota; kingdom Metazoa; phylum Arthropoda; class Insecta; order Hymenoptera; family Cynipidae; genus Synergus; species Synergus gifuensis. The sequence continues at coordinate 2,141,215 of CAJFCO010000145.1, forward strand.
TTTTCAAGATGCAACCATTCATCCTTTTCGTTGGTATTTTTTTTCAGTTTTCACGCTAGGGGTATTGAACTCAAGATCATTTATCACAGCAACCTTTAAACACTAATAATTTTTTACTTTTTTCACTTTCCGTCCCGAGCGTCGATAAAAGGATCGTTTATCACTTGGACATCGGACTCGAATCAACACTTTGAACTATTCTAATGATGAAACATGTGAAAACTTTGCATTCTCGTCATTTTATTGTTTTTTTTTTTATTACCCTCTTCTATCGAAGCCCATCATTCTACCTTTACTACTAAACAAGGAACATTAAGATTCAAAAACGTTTCAATTTCATCATCCTTACGATGTGAGCAATGAAATGTTTTCTCGTAGATAGGCTTCTCACACGCTTTATGTGTTGTTTTTTTCACTTTTACTACTCACTTTTTTCTGCTTACTTTTTTTTTCTTTCTTTGCTTTGCTCAAACTCTAGTTTTGAATTATATTCGCGAAAATTCGTGTGAACAAACGGATGTGAGAAAGGAAACAACTTTTCTGAGAGGCACTCACGTAACCAGCACTACATATTTTTTGATATTTTCACAGAAAGAAGAGAAATGTGAGTGGTTACTCTAATTGAGACAATATGAATGAAATAAGATAATACAGATCAGATCGATCACTGGCTTCAGACACCTATTTACCCTTGGGGAGAAAAAGGGAAATATTTCGCACAGATTGCAAGATTGATCATTTCCGACACTCTTCTTGGGATAAAATGAAATATTTGGAAGCCATTTGGGGAATTAAACAGGAAGCTTCTTATCAAAGTTAGGTACACTTTCTTCTTCAGAAATAATTTAATATTAGCCGTTCAAACTACAGTAGTTCAACTAAATGTTATTTACCTGCTTGAAACTGAAAATAAACTTTACCTCTCAATTCACTAAATTATGAAATGATTCAAGGATTCAAAGAAAATAAAAAAGCCACCTCCTTGTTGCTGGTTGACAAGATTTGAGTCACCTTAAAGTGCCATATATTGTCACGGTACATTAGTATGACGCATCGTCGCGGTGGTCCTCAGCAGAACACGAATTTAAGCTCGGCGGAAACTTCAGCCAAAATACATATACTTTGCTCTATCCAAGAATCCGCTAATATCCCGGAAAACATTACCAACTACTGGATTTGTTAACTATGCAGGTTTTTCTAAACAAACCGAAAATCTCAGTCACAACCCTTACGAAAAATGATTATGTAGGACAAAATCAGTATATTTAATATTAGTTTTTTGAAAGGGAAACTGTGAAAAAACATTATGTTATGTATAAAAAAGGTTGAAAAAGGCTTAACGAAATTTCATCCCCAAAACCATTTTTAATTAAGCAAGATCTTCCCATGCATAAATACAGCTAAAAATTGCCAAGTTCATAAATGGTTTTAAATTTCAGAGTATGCAATTAGAACTCCAATCTGGTTTTCTTTGCTGAATAGAAATTCATAATCTCGTATAAGAATTATTCACAATTTTAGTTCAGAATTTCCACTTTTTTTATATCTAATTTCCCAGAGTTTTCAATGGAGAGAAAAATGTTAGGACAAAATCGTAGTCTATAATGATAAAAATATGACACATGGTATTATTAATATTAATGTAACTTGGTCGATTACTGAGGCTTTCTTGAAATTTTTATCTCAATTTAAATAAGTAAATTTGAGAGAGAAAATCTCTTTTTCACTTTCCGATTTGCTATTCAATTATATCTAGTTTTTTAAAGAAACGAACTCCTTCCTTATAGAATTAAAATATTAGTAATTTATTAACACAAAAATTAAAGAATCTGCTTTATTTTTCTTTCATCAGTATATGACATGAAGTTATAACGGCTGATCTTATTCAGTAAGTAATATGAAATAAGAAAATTTAAAATTCGTAATTGTTCTATAAATATTTTTAATATAATACTTTTGTTCCAATTACTCTGTAAAGTAAAAATGTCATAGAATGCACTTATTAGTAGTTGAAATTTTTTTCTAAAAGAAACTAGTTGATGGCACACGTTATTGAAAAAAATGATAAAAAATGACGCTGTTTCATGTGACATTGCAATTAAAGAAATGCTGGAGATTATAGTAGATGCTGCACAGTGTAGTGCAAGCTTGTTGCTGCTGCACTCGAATAAATTATATGTCTCCTTCAGGGTTGAATCAACGTTTTTGTCGACTGCAACTGTCGCTCTATGTATATGTACTAAAGCTTCTAGAGTTTCACCCTTTGCCGCCAGCTCCCCATGTTTTTCACGTGAAACTTTCCTACTCTTTTATTTGCCTCGTGCATCTTTTTTAATTGGGAAATTTATGTGGAAGAAGTACCACTCTCGCGGTTAAATGGGACCTTTACATAATCCAGAAATTTTTTGAGTGCAAAATTATTATGTGATGAGAAAATATCATTTTATAGATTCCTGTTTACATTTTATCAAATATTTTAATTCAAGAACTATAGCATATATTCTATGTTTTCTATGTTTTAATCAATTTTAATCGTTTGATTTAAAGATTGTACCCAAATAGATGAATGTCGGATTTTTTTTGTAACTGTTTATTTACTTTTTTTTTAGAAAATACTCTGACACCTCTTGTAGTTCCAAGGAAGGAAATATTGGAACAACTGGTGCGCAACGGTTTCAGATTACAGAATAAATTACTGAAAACTTTACTGCAACTAGCTGTATTTGCGATTTACTGCTACCATTGTCTTAAACTTGCTTCCGTTGGAATATAATCTACCTTGAATATAATTTACTGAAGAGAATTGCGAGCAGTAATGTTTCCTCTGTGGAGATGGTTCTTTATTGAATTAAAATACGCTTAAAATGTTATATTTGTTTCATTCAAAAAGGAAAATTGAAGAGGGTGAATGTCACGCAATTTCAGTTTTCCTTCATTGTTTCTCATACTCGTTTTAGTCTTCAATGCAGGTTTCTTTAGCCCCTGAAACGTGCTCAAGTTACGTGTTTCATGTTTATATGCAAAGAAAGAACACACAATGCCTCAGACACTTTCTAGAATCTTTCTTTCATCTCCCCACAAACTCCATGAGCTTTTTGGTTTGCTTGGGACAGTATTGTTGCCAATAAAAATGTATTGAGTATTTAAGGCAGTTTAAAATTAAACTGGACAATTGTAAATAATATATGTAATAATACATTTTCTCTAATGATAATGTAATAATGATGATAATAATTACCCTGGCGAAAGTTTCAGATTGTAATCTATTCCGAGCCAACAATTAGATCAGAGTGAAACTGTTTTATTCGGATATACAAATTCCGGAATGAAGTGGATTCGAAAGGATAGAATTTTTTCTATCTTTCGCATTTGCAGAATTAAAGCTTCCAGGCTCTCGGAAATGGAAAATGACTTTTTGGGTGGTAATAATTTCATGGAATTGACGTCTCTGAGTATGGAGGTGGCCATTTTCGCATAGTCGAAACAAAATGGGGCGAAACGACGGAGCATTAATTAAAATAATCAGGCTCTGCACTGATGTTGCACGCTTCGGTAAATTGCTTGGCACCACTGGCCAACGTCACTGATATACGGTTTATATATGTAAATGTTCACACAACGAGAATAATATGCGATGTTAGCAAATGCACAACGTGCGACATTATTGCATTTTGAGGGTGTCACGTTTGTGAGGGTTGTAGACTTTAAACTTAATTAGGGAAGTCAACTATATCACATTTATTGCATTCAATTTCATGAAATTAAGTTTCCTAATCATCTCTTTTATGATGTACAAAAATAAAAAGAGAGATTTTGCAAAGAGTAAAGATATTTTAAATTAAAGATGCTGTGTCTTAATAATGTAGATGAACATGGAGACAAATTTGTGGTAGTGTATACAAGTAGATCGACAGCAAAACGCCACAGGCATGGAGGTTTCCTCCCAAGAGTTGAATTATGTTCCACGCTTGCCAATAGCCAGGTATTCATTAACGCTAATTAATCCCGGCTTTTATTAATAGACACAAGACATATAAGACATATGGTGGGCTACTTGGTTCAGGTCTCAACATATACTTTCGAGTATCCCCCCTTTTAATCCCGCATTGTTGTCGAGCTTATTTTTACAGACCAAAAGAGGAGAGATAAAACAGTGAGAAAGATAAAGGGAGGCAGAGCCTCAAGCATTTCCTTTCACAGTTCAGCACATTTTCATCAAGATAGATTATATTGGTGAGATTGCGAGGTGACATCCCGTTTTAAAAATTCACCCATCTTTAAAAAAAAGGAATTCCGTCATGTCAATAAAAATGATCTATTTTCTTTTTTCCTCGAATGATCTTTAACTGAATGAGTCTTTCTTGATGCTATGTTTATAATCTACTTGTGATGTAAGACACACTTTGACATTTTTAACTAGACGTTGAGGCGGTATATTCGTTATTCTATGTGAATTTGTAGATGTGTGAGAGAAGCAACCGTCAGGATTGGCCTATCACCTATTAATTGTCGTAATTAGATGGGGACAAGTAGAGTTTGGAGGGGATGAGCGTACGATAGCCTCAAGTCAGTCAGAGCAATTTTGAATTTGTGACGGGAAACATATTTCCAATAAATCGCTACGTTTGAGGCCAGTACGAAAGAGCTCTCAGGTATTCATTTCTATTTCTGTAATTTAAAAGATTGTTTCGGTTGTCTAAAAGTGCAATAAGGGTGATAGTGCTAATCATGGTGTGTGCTTTTCAAATTTGTTGCAGCGTGGCGATTTTACATGTTTCTAGCCATGTATTTATTTATTTGATCGCTGAATCTGAATCTGATTGCTCACGTTTTCTTAATCACTTGAAAGGATTGATTGTTAGCTTTGATGCCAATATTTTGAGGGAGGATAATCCAATCTTTCGCTGGAGAATTCCAACATCGGTAGCTCTCTAAATATACCGTCTCTCTCTCTACTTGTCAAGGATGCGTGAGTGACATGATGCGATTCTTGTAACATTTATTTATTAATTATTGTGTGTATCATGTTATTTATGTATATTTTAACCTGTGTCGCTATTGACGAGAGAATCTTCTCGTTCATAATTATTTCTCGTGTATTTTTATGCATTTGATATTGATTTTTCTCTCGTATGCTTTTTCGCCATTGATTTTTCATATCTTGTATTTTAACATGTATTTTTGCATTTTCGCGTGATTTATTCGATTGTCTTGCGAATTTTATTTAAAATATTACTTTGTATAATTCTCGCTTTTATTTCGCGTCGTAACGGTTTTCCAAGTTTATGAATTTATTGATTTGATTTCGATCGACCATGTCTATTATTTGTTTTGGGGTCGTATTGTTCTGAAGGCTATTCTTCTGTTATTGTTTGCGTCGTGCATTTGATTATCAATAATAATTGTCTGTTAGATTACATTGTAATAATTCTCTCAATTTCAAACCTTATCTCGCCTTTTAAATTTAATTGAATATCAAATCTCTGAGTTTAATTTCTTTTGTTTAATTCAAGATACATTTCTTATTTTATATTCTGTTTATTATCAAAATTGAAACTCTTTTAAATAATAAATATCATTCCAGCTGTCGAGCATCCGCAAATGTGTACCTTATAAAAAGATTTGGTCACAACGTAATTATTTTACTAAGGGTAAATTGTATTTTACATCGTTGTTATAAAGTACACTTCTTGAGATGTAATTTGGCCCACCCGGCGCATAATATTATCATATAAATATGTTATAGTACATGTATATGATACATATAATAGGTGCAGTAGAGCAAATCAACCCCTTTTTGATCAATTTGAGTTGCTCTCACTGGAACTGCAAATGTAAATCTTTGCTATACCATAATACCTTTCTTCGGCTATACTTTACGCTTTCCTATTTCTAAAATATATATAAAGTATCCAAACTAACGAATCCATTGCGTATATCGAATAGCAATGCAAACATTGCATGAATACTCGTGCAGTGTTGAATTTGGCTCGGATCCATGCGTTATATTATCGCCCCGGTACCAGTCAGTAGTAATATTCCTCTTCAAACTTCCTGCACTTTTATACTTCACGATAGACATGTCTTAGCTTAATGAAAATGGCTTGCCCCATTTATTTATAAGTATAATTATTATCATCATTCTATCATGCATGCCGTATGTACTATTTAATCTAAAAAAATATACTCATATGCTACATTATTAGAACAAGAGTTTTGATGATCCGAAAAGTGTATTTCTACATTAGTCTGTTTTAAAATAATATTTTTCGGTATAAACCGAATGTGGGGTGATAAGAACTAGATAATTTCGAATTTTTAAACATAAATAAAGTTTATTTCGTATACTCAATTTCTCAAAATGTATCGTTTTATGTGCGATTCCGTACCTCGAAGTCAATTTCATTACACGAATTTTACTGCCGCCCAAATGCCGCTTGTTTTGGAACGGATCCATATGGACAGCCGATATTCACCCGCAACTTGGCAAGATTCGTTTGTTGGTTCACGCAACCACTCCATCGACACTTTTTCAACATTCCGGAATTTTGAATTAACAATTCATCACCTTTTTTCACTTTCATTCCCTTCGTTCGGATATACGATAGATTTTTCATTTAATTAACCATCAAATGCACTTGACATAATTGATATGATTATGATAATTATGATCATAATCGCAGTAAAATGTGTTCCAATATATTTAAAAAGCCATTATCAATAAATTTTGACACTGCGCAATTTTCCTGTTCCTCATATATTGCAAGCATCGATTTAACAATCTAATAAAATGAAGAAAAGTTAGCTCCCTTTTTCATCATGTATTTTTTCTATGTACAGCTACTTAATTGCCGTGTTGAGCGCTCTTGCCCTTCGGGAAACTTGTTTAAGACTTGGAATGTTTGAACAACTCTCTAAAAACACGTGAAAATGTCGACAACCCTTTCATGAAGAGATTTTACCACACAATCTATCCATTAATATTTACCCTTTACAAGATATTCATATATACTAATAATCTTGATTGCAAAAAATTACAAAAAAATTATATATTTATAATTCTTGTACTGTAAAATTCGTCAAGCGCAGAGTTCATTTTACCCTTCGCAAATAGGAACGAATCACTTTGAGAAAACTTTCACGGTCTTAAAGTTTTATCCACTTATGCAAAAGCATGCGCGATGCTGTTAAAACGAACATTAAGTAGCAAAGGAAACTTAGATTATTAGTTTTGGCAAACTTCAACATGAAACCGCCCATATCTAGCACATAAAGCCATTTGCACGTATTTGCAATTTTTAGCGATCGATAAAACAACTTTTGCGACAGCAGCCATGCAGCGCCTTATATGGTAATTTCCTGCAGATGTGAAAAATTTCTAACCCAAGTGGAACATCAAGAAAGTTTTTCAATATATATGACCGTGTTTCATCATCACAAGAATTGACAAAACTTGAATATTTTTTACCAAGGCTACCTACAAACTATCGGATAATATTAATAAAATTCGTTTCTTTTTCCAACACGGCTAATAGTTACACTTTGTTCTTTGGTTCAATAACGAGATTTTTCTTTTATTTTTTGATATGCCACACACAAAGATTTTTTATTAAATTATCTGCGAGGTGAGTGTAAAAATTTCAATATAAAGACTTTGACAGGAAATTGATTGACGATCTAAACTCTTTGCTTCTCTTTTCTTTCTTCTTTTATTTTTACATCCACCCGAGTGAGGACATCAATAACAGTCGATGTCTTTCATCATACATTATTCAATCTATTATCCGTAAAATATATATTGTAAGTTAATCGTTAAGGATACTAATTACAATCTGGAGCTCAGAGAATCTGAACTTAACTTTCATTCGCAATACACTTGTGGGGATAATTTATATTTTGTAATTCTCAGACCGAGTGTATTTTATTGTCTGCGGAGAAAATAATTTATTACGAGAAATGGTCTTGAAAATAGCTGTCGAAGAAAACATTAATAACTCTGAAAGCACTAACTCGATGGCAAACCGATGCTACCGAGCTTATGAGTCCAGTATAAATATAGTCTATGTTTCTCGAGACGTTTAAATGTACTCTTTATTGAGGCGTCCTGTAGAGCGAATGTAGCACTGCAGAAGGTTCTTGGGTGGGCTATCTATAGGATGTCTCTTGTAACTGATGTCACTCAAGCTTGACAAAACTCATTAATACCGATCTGCTTAATGCTTCGTCGCGTGTCCAGTATTAATCTACTTAAAAATACACGCATCTTTCCCTCCCCCCTCACTCCCTTGTTCAGCTATCGTCGTCTACTTTAAACAAGCAGACCTTTCGTCAAAAATTTGGCTCATCCATCATCTCCCAGCTTCCAGAGGCAAATTACGGCAAATTACGACATCATATTGTCGAATTACATTTACTTCTCTTGTTTGTCAAGGTTTTTCAATTTTTGAGACAAGACTATAGTTGCATTTTCCCTTGAAAGTATCTAATTCACAGATGATCAATAATGCCTTTCCCTTTGATAAAAAAATCCTATTTTGATGTCACCATCAGTATAATTGGGTCGAAAGTTAAATCTAGAGTTCACAAGTTATAAATTTCCATTAAAATCAGTAGCAAAAAATAAGCAGACAAAAAGTAAAAATTATGTACATAACTAATTTTCATGAACTTGCCTCATAAGAAAAGCAAGCTTTAAATATCTTTATATTTGTTAAATCGCGAAGGAAGACCGACTTTAACAAAAAAGTAGACTGCATTCAGAGTTTTTGAAAAAGAATGCGAATCTCTCATAAAGTAGTCCTGATGCTCCACACATGTCGACAATTTTTTCGCGTTCCGGCGACAGACTGAGTTTTTGTCGTGCTAATAACAATATGGTTGCATCCCAATCCTTCTCAAAGTGATATCGCATAGCGAGAGTCAAACTTTTTTAATTAAAAATTCCCAGTGAATTTATTATTGTGTGCATTGAGTGATTAAGCGAAAATAAAGAACTTTTTCCCTTTAAGATAAAAAGTTTAGTATATTTTGCGGTTCGAAGGGCGAAGATTATAATCTGGTATTTACTAGAATAATATTCTCACGTGCTTATAAATAAATTAATAGAACTATTAATTCTTTAATGAGTTGAGAGCATATGGCAATTACCACGTGAGGAAATTCAGATTTTTTTAGCAGCTTTTTTTTTATTATTCGTCGTCACTAGAAAGTGTTCACTCTGAATGAACTCAAAGGTATATTGATTGCTCAAACGGACTCACATACAAAGCTTAACGAGCTCTGATAAGTAGATTTCCAATTAAGGGTTCATGGACATATAGCAGAACCCTCCGGGTGGCTCATGGTATGTTTGTAAACATGGAGACCTCATCCTAATATTCAACTTAAGTAGTCTCATTAGTTTGTGCATCCAAGTTGCATACGAACTTTCCTAATTACATTATATAATGCAGTAACACATTTTTCTTGCTTTATAGCAACTAAACATTTCTTGATTATATTCCAAAGCAGATAATTTTCCATCCCATAAAAAATAAATAAAAAAAACCATTCTGCATTAATTATTCGCAATATTTGATTACTTAACTAGTTATAAATTATAATTCAAGGTTTTTACATACAAAACTCTTGAAATAAAGTTTCTTCAATTTCTGCACAGATTGTGACATAGTATTTTATTTGTACAAAGTTTAAAAGGATTTTTCTAATTTATTGCTTGTCCACCACATCTTTTACGTTTCAAGCAGATTTTCTTTCCAGATAGGTGTACGGTCTACGTGTAATAGGTAACCTAACACTCCTTTCGGCAATATATAAGACATTCTCTGTCGGCGACATAGTAAATCTAAGAGTAGATTTCTGATTTTCCTTTTTCCCTCAACATGCCAGTTGATGGTGGTAGAAGGAACTCGGGCAAAGAACGTGGTATCTCGTTAGGGGAAAATTTAAACGGTGTAAATTTATGTAGGTCATATAACGCTCGGGAAAGTAGCGTCGTTGCGCCACAAAACCCGCAGCTTTAAGCCCGAAAGCCTGACTAGAACGCAATTGTGATTTCACAGTTGATCCTCGAAGCCTCAAACTGCGTTTTTTCAAATAAAATTGGCAATCTAATAGAATCACGGTATTTTTTCCAAACGATTCACACATTAGTACGAAAAGAAACAAGTTTTCTAGAAGCAACTTTCCATTTGACGGTTATTATAATTTAATGAAAAACTTTCAATCATAAAGTATTTGTAATGGATAGAATAACAAAGATAAGAAATTCAAATTGTAAAGATTGTATGTAACTTGAAATGATGCTTCGAAGAAGGAACGAACGAAATATTATATTTAATATTAAGTATTTCACGTTGTGAAGTATGTAATAATACAAAAATGGCCGTACACTGGTGCTTAAACAAATGTGATAAATGAATAAGTATAATTAAACATTAAAAGTGCAAAACAATGTCAAAAACAGGTTATTTGGAAGGATTTCCCGCAGATGTGAAGGCATTTTTAACATTGTTTTGCACTTTTAATGTTTAATTATACATTTATCAAATTTGTTTATGCACCAGTGCACGGCCATTTTTGTATTAATACGTCACAGCGTGAAATACCTAATTAATAATTTATTCTCTAAATGAGAGGTAAGTCAGTTACGCCATTAGAGTAAAATGAGCAGAGAAAAGTAGCAAAGTGTGAGATTGAAGGAGGATAAAGTGAGTTTCGTAAATGAATCGTTGGAGGAAGACAGAAAATGGCATCATCAATATTCGTCAGAAGAAGTGTAGGAACTAACGTTCAGACGGATGGGAGACGGGAAAGCTCGTTTAAAGGGTAGGCGGGATTCTACAATCTACATTGTCAAGGCTTAAGAATCTTGAAAAGAGGCCAGTAGAAAAACGATCGAAGACTCTTATTTTCTGCCCTCTTCTACTCTCTTTTCTTTCAATGGGTATGGTGACTTAACTCCTTTTTCTCATTTTTCTACAAACGTGATTTATGATCCTAAGCAACAAATCGTCTCCGTTACCTCAATTTTGTGTGAACCTTGCATACCTCATCTTACATTTCGGTTTAACATGTATTGCTTCTTGCTAAATAATATGAATTTTTCTTGACTTTAATAACAAAGTCTGCACAAAAGATACCGAAATATGTATTATTATAGATCCGAGATAAAATGAATAGCACTCACCATTAATTGGTTGAAACCTTGCCAAAGGATCAGAGAACTGACGTAGTCTGTCTGTTACATATTGAGGTGAATCTCCGTTCTGAAATTAAGTAATGTCATTGTTATCGAAACTGGGATTTTAAAAACAATCTTCACGTACACAATAAATAAGTTTATATATTCACAAACTAATGAATATTGACCTTGATTCAAAATCAGTTTTCTTGCTCTTCATATTCTTTATCGAGAAACACAAGAATTAACTAATTTAAAGAGAAAATAGAAAGTCCCTCTTTCTTCAGGAAAATTTCGCTACCCTTTATCTTTCAGAATTGCTCCACAAACAAAACTTGCTTAAAAATCCAATAAGAATGTTTTTCACTTCCGCTGAAATTCTTTACTCATGGGAATTTAAGGGGAAAACCGAGAAATCCATTTTTCAAGCGACTTCCAATGCATTTTAACAAGCCTAAACCCATTCTAGTCAAAAGTACTCGGTTACACGTTCTCCAAATTACTTTCGAACCCCACAGGATAATAATATTCCTCTCGCGTTTCACTGGTACTTAAACTGTCACGGAATATACTTCATGCCGAATCACTGAATCTAGAGCTGACGACTCTGTTTTGAAAGGTCGCATCTTCCTCAAAGCTTTGGTACTGACACCCCCGAGCGCATAACTGTTTTGACATACTACACTTCTAGCGGCGACATCTTCGGCACTTAGGTTCAAGATTCAAGTCTCAAATACCCTTTTGAAGAGACTGTCGCCACATATTATTTTCTACTCGGGGATATATGCTCCAATTAATAATAAAAATGTGATTCAAATAAAAATGCGGATGTGTGCGTCACAACCTCGTAAAAGCTGAATTCGTTAGTCGCCACACGTCTGACGCCGCGACGCTTAACGACGCCGACTGTTTTTTACTACATCCGAATTTCCGATTATATACACTCACTTTGTTCAAGAAAAATAATCTAGCCCAATTTTTACAAATAAAATATTTCCCTGCAATTAACGAGTTAACGAGATGTTTTAAACTTATTTCGTTAATTTTTATACCTTCTGGCTTTCAATAATATTCAAGCAAGCCAGTCAATCAATATTCTCGAATCTTGACCTGTTATAGAGAGAACTGTCACTTTCACAGATTATATATCTGGTTTTGTATTTAAAGGACGGGTTATTAATTTATAGAAGTGACAGTGAAGAGAGAGGCGAATGGAGTAAAAAAGTAAACGAAGATTAAAGTGGATAATGAGTAAAATAAAACAGCAAATTATAAACTTTGTGCTGAAATTATTCAGCTTGATTTTTATTGAAAATGTTTACAGTTAAAGAAAAGTGCTGAAAAATCAACAAAACTGAAATATATTTAAAAATTGCAATTTTCTTCTTCTTCAATTTTTGAAGAAGAAGAAAAAAAAACTTCTTTCTTCTTTCTTCTTCAAAAGAAAACTTCTTTCTTCTTTCTTCTTCAAAAACTTCTTCTTCTTTCTTCTTTTCAATTCAATTTTCAATTGCAAATTTCTCATCCATGAATGAGAAAAGGGGTTGGGAAAGGCAACAGATTCGAATAAAATAAAGAGGGATATAGATTGCAAACATTATCAGATTTATTTTTTTATCTTTATTTTTTTCAAACAAGGTAAATAATTAACTATAGTAGTTTAATGTTAAAATTCTCTTGGTTTTCCTTGTTCAGTTTTTGCTCTGAGAATTCCTTTTTTTTCCCCATTTTTACTTTGAAAAATTTTTTAACTCACATTTAAAAATGAAATTTAATATTTTATTTTTATTTTCAGTCGTTCACAGGGAACAAAAAAACTTTTTTAATTGCAATCCATTAACGTCGAATCCATTAAAGGAGAAATACGTGGAATCGAGGATAGTGACAGTATCTCGTCTGTCTGTCCCTCTGTGTCTATTGCAGCGCACAATTTACGTGAAGAATTAACGAACGTGCATAGCACGCAAAGCTCAGAGATACTAATTCGTTCTATTTTTGCTCCCTTGGCAAAACCCACTTCATGGGAGGACTTAACGCGAAAACACAAAGCCTACCTTGTACTTACTCCCTTTTCCCGTGCGTACAACTTATTTCACTGGTAAGATATGCTCCATTTAACCACGAAACTGAATTATCTCAACATTTCTGGAAATAGGAACTCTAATTATCAGGTTTATACCAAAGACAGGAAAAATTGTATCGCGTCTTTTGGGTTTTAGCATCTTAATTACAAGACACGTGTACCCTAAAAGCGAGACAGAATTTTCCTTCATGTCTGATAAATATTTTACTTCAAATAGATAAAGTAGTTGGGAGGATTGATGCTCAAAATTAAAAGAAGAAACATATATTGCATAAACAATTAATAATATTCTAATATAAAAAGATATATTTGGACTTTAGAGAATATTAAGAGATTTTACGAGATTTTACGAGTATCTTTCAAGAAATCATTTAATCAGACTCAAAATAAGAAGTAATCCATCATTCTAGCAATTTTTCAATTTTTAATTCAATTGACTTATTCTATCTAAAGCACGAGCATCGCTGGAAAATAGAGTAGTAAATCTTGGAGGGTAGAAAGAGGCGAAATTTATGCGAACAATAATAAAATTCTATTTCCTGAACAGGAGTCAGAAGTGGGCTTGAAACTATCGAGTGCAATGCAGACAATTACGCAAACGAGACTCTCGATATCGCGCATTTGAGACCGGATTCGGAATATAAATTACAGGAGACTCGTTGATTTTTCGTTTCTCATGTTCTCTTCCTCTTTTGTCGCACGAAAGCTTCCAATTTATTGTACAAGAAACATTTCCCCGGTCGCTGTCCCTCGGGACTTTGATTCCGATAAAATCAGTGTATTCCTAGTCGACTCAAAAATAAATATATTTCTGGTAGTTTCTTCCAGTGCCTCTTTTCTTTCGTGATTCACGATTAGTATTTACGAGACCGTTTAATACAGAGCCTCGAAAGCACTTTGCTTGAATCAGACCGGCAAACATCATAAACCTCCTAGGATAAGTGTGCGACGAAAATATATATTTTAGTTTATTTGAATCATATACTTTGAATTCAGCAGCGCAAAGCATTTTCCTAAAATTATTGAGGGACTTCGACGTATTCTTTCAATCTTATGGATTTACATTGCATGGAAAAGGGTGAATGGATTTCTAACATGGCTTGGAGCCAAATATGTTTTCTTCTCTGTGCACAATTTTTAGAAAAATATTTTGTCATAAAGAAGTCCAAGGTTTTTTGAAAAGAGTCATATTTTTTTACAAATTCGGATTTTTCTAAATGAAACGTAAACTTTAAGTAATAAATAATTGCACTGCAGTTTTTATATGAAATGATAATTAAGATACAATTTTATGGTTCCGCGTTTCAATAATTGGAAAAAAGACCGTATTTCCTTGACACGTTTTTTAATCCTTTATTTGCCTTAGTTCAATGGGAACAGCATTTTCATATCGATCATAAACCGAAAAAGAAAACTGTAATGACTATGATAAGTATATCGACACGTTTGCGGATTTTTGCAGATTTGGAATTCTATTCTTAGCTATAATGCATCGGAATAAGTTGAGATTTGATTCCAATCTCGTTCAATCGTGGAAAGTGCAACCGTCTCAAAACATTTGCACAGAAATCCTTACTCCGCACTTTTGAATTTAAATAGGGAAATATAGATTCTGTACAATTTTCAAGGAATTGAAATTCTCCTTGCATTTTACTACGATCTTATCATACTCATGTGTTTGATTATTTAGAGAACTAGGTGTGAATATAAATAGTAAATGAGATTTCACTTATGTGACTGTTTTAAATATTAATTCTACTAATAATAGTAAAATTGAAGTCGGAAAATATAACTGAATAACCGCAAAGTTTCTATATGCAGTTGCTGGAGTAATAAAGTTTTTTTTAAAAGAATAATATGTGCACTATCTCTTATTCTTGACTACAGTTTGAAATATTTCAGTTGAAACAAATTGAGATGAATGATTTTTCTTGTCTCGTGATACTAGCGAATGTAGGATGCATCTATTTTGTCAGAACTTAAGTCCCTTGGGCTTGAGTGCTTTATACCCATGTATCTTCATGAAAACTCCAGAAGAATCTTTCAGATATAAAAGATACAGGTTTTGGCTTTGCTGAAGCCCTTTACAAGAAAACTATTTTCTTATATATAGGATAGAATAGAATTATATAGAATTATATAGAATAGTATAAATCAAGAGAATCAACATTGAAAAGTTGAAAGATTAGTGGGGCAATTGAAGAATTTTTCAACGACATTTTGATTTATTATATTGTCACTGTAGGTTCTTCGAGAAGTATGGAAGTTATATTTAGTGGTTGAGTGGGCAAACGCGAGTCGGGTCTACGCAGGATAGGAAATATATTTCATTGTGTAATCCCTGCAAAAGTAGCATCCAAAGTCGCCCACCAAGTGAGAAAACGCTTTGCGGCTTCACTCAAAATACCAGCAAACTCCCCTGAAATGTTCTTATTTGAAAAAATAAAAAAAATTCAACAAATGCGAATTATAAAACTAAAAAATTGGAAATTATAAAGTGCCCATTGTTTTAATTGTTATAATAGATGTTATAATCAAAAATTGTTAGAGTAAAAGTCACTCAATTGAGAATTTTAAATTTCAATTGCTTTCAAGTTGGAGGCATTAAAAGGTAAATTTCAAAGTAAAATTGTAACAATTTGGAGAATCCGTATAACTTCTGTTGCAACCTACACCCCTAATATTGAGAGTTCAGCGTTGTTACGCAATTACAACTTTTAGGAATTTACCAAGCAGGAAATTGTTCGCATAGAGTAACGAATAGTTTGGAAATTCCATTGAAATTTGATCAAAGCTAGTGCAAACTAGGAGGGTCAAATTTTACACAAATTTAATACCTTCTCTGATGAGAATGTAAAAAAAGAAATAAACGTAAATTACGAATAGAAATATTTAAAAATATAAAAATATATATGATGTTTATAAGTGAAAGATTATGTTAATATCATTAAATATATTTACTTAGGAGTTATAAAAAGAAGAAGTGGAATATGTATATCTCTAGAAAGCAAACAGTTTATACTATTTATTTAAAGCTCATCTTGTTTTACGGCCAACTTGGCTTGTTTTACGAGAAAAGATACACGACCTCTCCGCTTTATAAGAAGTATCTACCAAATTTTACTTTATGGTTGTATCAAAGCATTAAATCTCAAATTCTAATTTTTTTTGCACCTTTTATTAATACTATTGTAGAAGGAATATGTCTCGTTTAAGAAATTATTTCGAAAATAAATTAGGAAACAAGATCTCGGAAATATGGAACGACGAAAGTAATCTTGAAATACTTAGCCTGGTGTTTCAGTTGATAAAAATTCCATGAATAATAACAGGCCTGGTTGGAATGAAATTGTACTTAATTTTCTGTTCTTAACAGAGCTACTTTAAAATTGCAAAAAATACATACAGTATGGAAATTCCAGAGACACATATTAAAATAAAGTAGTGATAATTGAAGAAAGCACTATGGTTGTTTTCCATATGCATAAATTATTTTTTTAAATTCTCTTTCCTATAAATTCTCTTTCTGTGAATTATATCTTTGGCTGTTCAAATCTTTTTACTTTGTGAATTTAAATTCAAAGAATTGAATCTATAACTTCACCCTACTTTAATTACTTGGTCTGCAACACTTAAAAGAAATACATAATTTGCATATCCGGAGAGGGTATGATTAACTTAACGTGTCTCTTCTGTTTAACTTTACTATGTTTAAAGTAATTAACGAGGAAATTTGCTCATAGAAAAAGAAGATCTTGAAGATCTGGTCCAATATTGTAAAAAATTCAAATTCGAAAGCATTTATTTTTTTCCACTGAAAATTAAAATGTTTAAAATTTTAATGAATTAAACGAAATGGGGAGAGGTGTGACTACTCTTCTAACACCTGTGATATAAAGAGGGTCCAGGGAAAGGGGAAGAGTGTGACTCTATTATTGACTGTGGCAAAAATTTTTTGGAACTTTATTTTCTTGTGCTGATTCAGCATCCCATTTCTGATGTGAGAATAACTTTTGAAGCATTTATTTTTGAAAATCGTAGAAATTCCAACCCAGAGCACAGAATGTCACGTATACTGTTATTGTTTGCCATGTTATATCCTCTAATATACACCGAGATGACGGGAGCATTTTGGGTTACTGAATGTCCTATAGAAGTATATAAAAAGGATAAAACATACTTGTTTCAGTATTTCCCCATCCGACTCGTGAGCTTTCCCGACGAGAATAGTTTCTCGAGTTAGCAAAACGAACAGTTGCACACGCGAACGACGAACAAATAAAGGTGAAAGGCGGGTAAAATGCGTGCGGAACATTTAACGGCGTGTAGTACCGAGGAATGAATAAAGAAGAAAATGAGACAGAGAAAGAGAGTGAAAGAATAAGTTTGAGGGTGGAGAGAAGAGGAGTAAAGATCAGAGGCCGCGACACCGATTAACATTCCGTTGAGTCGATGCAAAAAAGTAACGAGAGTTAAAAATAGAAATAAACATGTTTCTTTCTCTCCGCACTAGAATTCCTCACAATAATTTTTTGAAAAAAGTGCTTTTATGTTAATTTTTGGCGTGATAATATTGACCTAAGATTCTAGGGGGCATTTCTATATTTGGAGAAGGTCCACAAGAGGTCCTAATCCACTTTCAGATTTATTATTCTTAAATCAATGCTTTAAAAATAATAAATATCTTAGTTGAAATTTATTTTCATTCTTTCATTCGAAAGAGATTAATGTTTTTCCTCCTCATTTTAAAAATGTACGATTTTTAACATCGTACATTTTGAAAAAGACGAAACAAAAAATAGTCTTAATAAAAAATCGACAAAACGTCGTGTGGAGTGACTTTTTTTATTAGATTCAAATAGAGAGAGTTCAAATCCTCGAGTTGTATAATAGCCATATAAACCAATCACTGTCGCTTTTGTTATTTGAAATTGGGTGCTCTCCACATAAACAAACACGACATAAGCCCAAGAACTAGCAGATGATACTTTAATCATGAGTGATCCACCTAAATCGATGTCATGTCATTATTCATTCATATTTTATTTTCCTTTCAGCGATCGATACTCAATTTTACAGTTCTTAATCAAAACGGTCAATAATTATTCAGATGTAAATTCTTTCCACTTTATTATATTTTTTCAACGGGGAAAATGAATTATTTGGATCATTAAATTCAAAAAACATGCTTTCAGAGCATTTTTAATATATTCACAGACATATATTAATCACAGGGAAGAACCCATTCTCGTTTTTATGATCAAGTGTGGCCCACATGGACCACACTTAAAAACCATAGAAAAAAAAAAAGAAAGGGCCTTGGAAAAATTGAGAAAAAATCGAACTTGAAAAGACACGAGATCCCCTGCATGTGAATGAAGTATATATCATTGACAGCAGGGTAAAAAAAGAAAGTTGAATTTTTTCGACCAACTGGTCTATATATA
>CAJFCO010000145.1:2160026-2185044 GCA_904066015.1 Synergus gifuensis
ATGTGGAAAATTATTTAAATTACTTCTGTTCAGTTACTCTGATTACTAGAAAACATTTTATTGTGTATTTTGATCCAAAGAAAAAAAAAATGAATAATTTCGTGTATAGCTATGAAAACCACGGAAATATACATTTTAGAGACTTTGAAGAGACCACCAATTTCTTTCTTTTTTAATAAAGCTTTAGTTAACTATAAAATTTTGCAATATTTCATTCTTTAATGTTAGCCATGCATGTATTTCGCATGAAATATTACAAATGTCGGTTGAAAGGTTTGGGAAAATTTTCATGATGTGGTTCAGTAAACAACGGATGTAAAAAGCAGAAAGAAGTTATGACCAAAGAGAGAGTGTAGACTGATGAGGACATTCGGCAGAGTAGTGAACATGGTAAAACAAAAGTTTCAAGTAAAATAAAAATAGTATGTGATCCTGCTCGTATTTAGTCGTTTCTTCAACTTTTATTCGTTCCCATTTTACTTTTATCTTTGTTATTTTTCGCTTTAGACACTTTGCTTTTATCGTATCGCTCAACAGAACACAATACACTTTTCAAACAACACAATTCATTATTCAGGAAAATGATTCTGCCTTAGAAAAAGACACAGTTTACTGCTCAAAAAAATTAATTATCTTATTTGATGGATACCTTTTAAATATATATCAGAGATGCTAACCTTCGGAACAATGTCAGTTTAAAAAAAAATATTCTGTTACAGATAGTCATAATCGTAAAAACAGTTTGTAATAGAGACACTAAGTTGTTGACTCTAAAAATAGCATGTATACATTTTCTGAAGTGTCACTTTCGATACTGAAGGTGTTTATTTTACGACCCCAGAAATACTAGAAGGGAAGGGTGAACATAATACGAAAAGCTCGATAAACATAAAAATAAAAGCTATAATATTACAGTTGATATGCAGCATATTAAATATTCCTACTCTTTAAAATAAAAAATTGACTATTAAGTGGAGAGCAACAGCTAAATTTCTACTCGATTATTTCAGATAGTTCACTATTTTCAATATCTCTTCAGTTGCTCAAAATATACTTTTGTTGAAGAGCAAAGGATAAGTATGTACTTATCGATAATCGAACTGTTTTTTCAAACTCGAGGGTTTGAGAACGAGAAATAAAATCAAATCTGTAAATAACAGTAGTCCGAGGTATTTATAGATATATACATTATTACATTCTCATCAGAGAAGGTATTAGATTTGTGTAAATTTTTTCTCACGTAGTTGTGAGTAGACATTACAACACGTGTCTAGCATTCTTTTTCCTTTGTCTTTGCTGTCGAAATATCGAAAACCAATAACTTAGCAACCCTCTACGAGGTCACTATACCAGTTGTGAGAAATAATATAAAACACGTCTCGGCACCAATATAACCTTGTTCTTTACTTCTTTACTTCTTTGCAAACTTTCAGAGAGTAAAAAAATTCAATTTAGGCAAAATCAACCTATCTATGAATAATCCGGTTTCCACTAACTTGATGAAAAAAAATAGGTGGCGAAAGTTTCGGAATGAAATTCATTCCGAACCAATACGAAATTTTCCGAATCATTTCAAAATTTATATCCGAATCAGTTTCATTTTGATCTAATCTGTACTATTTAATCCAAATGATTTCCAATCCTTTGTAAAACATATATGTCTGATTCATTCAAATAGGAATCTTTGGTCCGTCTTTGGATTAGATTGGAATGAAACTGTTTGATTTGGATACTGATTTCGGAATAAAATAGAATGAAAAGGATAGAATTTTTTTCGCATCAGGGATATTAATGTATAAAATTAAATAGATGATCTATATTGCAAGCCAAGTGAATATCATTGTCACGAGAAACGTGGCACTTCCCACATATACATAAAATTAACATGACAATAAGTGAATAAGCTAGGTCATAAATGCTTTATATTTTTGCTCACCATATTTTCCATCGATGCATAATCTTGATGCCCTGGTGCTCGGTTACCCTGCAACATTGCCTCAAGACTCTCTATGTATTCTATAGCGTTTCGCAAAATTTCCACTTTTGGTAGACGTTGATTGGGGTTGTTACTAGTTCTCCTCTTCAGAACCTCAAAAGCTTCATTCACCTGAAACAAGGAAAAGATTTGAGAAGGGTCTAAAAAAACTTTTTTTAAAAAACTTATTTTTAAAAAACGTCATGCCTAAATAATATTTGATATTCTATTTCAATATAAAGTAGTAAAAAAGAAAAGGCTTGAAAAAGGCAGAAAAATAGAGATTCAGGGAGACTATAGTCGAGTAAGGGTGGACATTATTTGGAAACAATAATAAGAGATTAATATGGCCTGCGAAGCAGAGATAAAATATTTGGAGAGGTGAAATAAAATGCAAATTGGACCAGGAAATGAAAAATAAACAACTTGAGATTTATAATCACATGTATTACACGCTGAACTCAAATAATATTTATATATCTTTCGAATTTTTTAGAAAAAAAAACTTTTGAATCAGATAAAAGGCGTGATTTTTAGGAATTTTTATTGAAAAATTAACATTTTTTTTTCTCTATATCTTTTAAAGACTAAATACTAATTACAGAAATTTTATTAAGGGAAATTTGACTGGAGGATATTCTCTCGTATTTTCTCTCTAGTTATGCACTCAAACTGGCTATACTGTCTGATTACCAAGTTCAGAACACGAGGGAGTAAGTTGAGTTTACTAACTTTGGGACTTAGTTAACATCAACTGACTTGTTACGGCTCCTTTCCAATTGTGATCACCTTGAGTTGAGTGAATAGACTTCCAACTATCTCTATATTAAATTATATGAAGTACTAAGAGAAGATGAAATGCTGAGAAAGTAATTTAATTTCTAATAATAATTTGTTAATATTTCACAGTATAGCAAATCGTTCTAAGAAATTTTAGCATATAAGGAAACAAAAAAGTAAGAATCAAGCTAATACTTTTTAGAATATGCACCCACTTTTTAATCTTTTTTTTTTTTAATATTCATTATTAGCTTAAATTGAAAAGTTCTTATGCTTTCTGTAAATGGAACAATCAATTTTTCTTAATTGCCAAAGTTTCAATACAAAATGTTCAAAGTTTAAAAAAGTGCGAACATTATCATTTCGTCCCGAGTGTTCAGTGGTGCTCAGTACTGACTTCGACCCAGTTTCTCAAATAAAAGTACCGTGCCAAGTATCTTAAAAATTCAAATCACGTATAGTAATAGATTCACTATTTACAAAAGAAGTAAAATTCCTGAATCGCTTTTAAAACTTATTATATAGTATAAGAGAAATCTAGAAAAGTTTAATATACCAAATTAAAACTCTAATTTTTTTTGTTCTGATTAAAATATATAGTGAGGCTAGAATTAAAGTGAGACATAATTATCGAATCCAGTAAAATCCAATGAAGTTAATATCTCCGTTCTAATTACGATATCTTGTATTAAATTCTGAAACATCGCTGATCGCTCTTCTTTCCTTAACTCCTCCGAATCTATTTTCTCTTAATTCAGGAAATGAGCATCGCAAAATATCGACATCGAAGTAAAGGAGAAAGAACAAAAAGAAAACAGAAAGTAGAAAAGCACACGAGAATCGAAATGAAAGAGAAAGAGAAATAAAGAAATAAAGAACCAAAAAACGAAAGACGATCGTTATACGAAAGAAACCTCAGAAAGAGTAATCAAGCGGGTAAAAGCGTCTTTACATTATAGGGGCAGAGAGACTACTTTCGAAAACAGTATAATCCTTCGTAGTTTAATCTTTTTCGCACAATATAAATATTTTTAAAATATTAAAAACTAACGAATTATACGTTCGCTGCAGTGTGCCAAAACATTACCATCGGAGTAAAATTGTAGTTTTCATAGTTTCTTAAGTGGAAACTACTTTTGAGTCAGACTAACTTAATTTGCCATGAAAATTAATCATTATTATACTAGCTATTTACACTTGCATAGTTATAATTAATCAGGTGCATCAATTTTAAATTATTATTAAAACGCCAGCATGGCTCCAAGTGCTACTATAGAAACTCATTTTCAAAAAAAAAAAAGAAAAAAATCAATAGGATCACTGTGAACACACTTCATACTGCGAACAAACAAAAGAACGAAGGTAAAGAATTTTTTGCTGTCGATTATTGAATTTGTATTTTATGAAAGGTATAGAATACTTTCTGACGTTCAATTTTCTTTTCTCTTTCAATAATAATGAAGTGAGTTCAAAAGAACAATAAAGTGGTATTAGATAAAATGAAGATAGGAGATGAGAGGCAGTTTTTATCGGCTAATGTAGCGGACTGGGGAAAATAAAAAAAGATATCAATACAAAAGGCGAGTTTTATACTAACTTTCCTGAGTCGTCTTCTTTCCCGCATAGTTGCGGCTTTTCTTCGATCAACCGTGACCGTTTTCTTTTTGCAAGCTTTGCAAGCCCAGAGAAGACATCTTCCTGGGCCGTGGGGTGAGTCGGCGTCCAAACAGTGAGGATGCGGCACATGTTCCACTGTTTCGCTTTCTGTCGTTTCCTCGCCATCTGCTGAGGGTGATCCCAAATCTGCAGATGCATCAGCCGAGACTATCGAAGATGCATCGTCCGAGTCAGGTAGATAACGAGATTGAGATCTGCAAAAAATCAATTGTTTCAAAATCAAAATTTCATTACTATAATTTAATTCATTAAACATTTCATTTAAAAGCAGTTAAGGGGCTAAATGTTGGTTTAATCCAACATTTAGCCCCTTAACTATAACTTAAAAAATAAAGCTTGAAACTTCATATATAGACATTCATGTAACAGCTAAAAGAACCCAGAAAGAAGTGTGATTAAAATCAAAAAACTTTTCCTTTCAGGAAAAAATGCTCTAATTAAAAGTACAAGACGTTATTTTCTGTGGAAACTCTCGTACATTTAGTCGACATTATTTAGTAAACATTAAGAAACGGATAATTGTTTTATCGCGGAATTTTCCTCAAATAGTTTTAATCCATTTTAAAAGTCGATTCGGTATGTTAAGCATCTCGTTTTCGTAGACGGGTTGACACATTTATCGTTATGCAGCTGAGATCGAATCTACTGCGCGAAGAAATGGACTTCTGCTTTAAATGTGCCGATGGCTTTATTACCCTTCGAAGTGTTTTCACCCTATTCCACGTCCCCTTTATATTTCTCGCTTTGGTTCCTTTTTGGTCCACAGACCGCCACGCGAAATTTGTTAGCAGAACATCTGGAAACATTCCAATAGATCCTGCCGCGTAACAGCATTTGGACATAATTACACATAATTTATACAATAATTGCTCTCGCGCGTGTACACAACATATGGTCTGAACGATTGCGGTCCTGGATTATTCTTGTTTGAATGGGACATTTTGTTTTACTGGAAAATTAATCGATCAACTCAGATGCCCTCACCAATTTAAATTCATCTTGTTTGATGAATTCTTAACGCTCACCGGAATTCAATTTAAAAATTACAGTTTGCAAGCTTTGGTGACATCATAGAAACTGTTCATATAAATATTATAAATACCTAACTAGTTCACTTTTCCAGTGAAACGAAAATATTTTCACTATCTTGTTTTTTAGAAAATGAGACCTGGTTTTATTTCCCGAAATGATTTTGGCTGAATGATTTTAGCTGGATCAAAGATTAAATCAAATGAAGAAGAACCTTCAACATTAATAAAATTTCTATATAAAAGTCATCTTTAAAATACAAAACAGAAAAAAGTTGAATATACGATACAGAAATTTTGCTATTAAATAACTTGCAATGGAGAAATTTAAAATGTTATGATTAGAAATTTAAATTGTAAAAAAGAATTTCAATTTGACTGACTGAGTTTGTTTGTAACATATGATGATTCATTTAAATTGAATGTTGATCAGCCAACAAGAAGAGAGATCAACTGCTCTATACATCATGATTCTGATATTGAGCACTCTGTCAATTGACGCCAGGGAGACTCTATCTATTCCCGTAGGACATCGTGAGTTGCATAAATTATGCAAATGATGCATTTGAATCGACAATTTCTTACAGAAATGGTCAGAATCGGAAACCTACTAACCTAAGATGCTCATGGCGGCAATCTACAGAGTTGACACTTCCGGTTGATGCCAAACTGCTATCAGCACTTGCAGTTCGCGTTTGTCCCTCCCTATCTCTCTCAGACACATATCTCTGCAAATATTCTGCATCACTCGACATGTAAAAATGTCGTAGATGATGATGATGATGATAACTATCATAAGACTCGTACTGGTAAGGTCCTACGTCTGTCATGAGGGTCATCATTTCACAAATAACTTTCACAGTCGCTGTCAAAACACTTCCCTTTGATATCTAATACTACTCTGATATCTTGATTCACCTTTTTTATCTCACACACTAAAGACTAAACTCACTCATTTCACCTCTTCTTCACTTTCTTTACTTTTTTCTATAATCTACAGATTAATCTCAAAGAATCAATGAATTTTTAATCTTCAATCTGCAATCTACCATTTCGCATATCTTTATGCAATTTTTACATGCTTCAACTTCTATTTAACATCTACAATATCTATCTACAATAGAAAATATTGCAAATATTTTCTCTTATATAAAATCAGAATTGATGGTGCACAAACTTTTTTGTGCACAAACTCATTTTTCACTCAAACACTGTAACTTTGAAACTTATAACTTATAAAGTGTGATAAGTTATGGGTTTCGCGACGCGGGGTTTGTAAAGATCTGAAATCCTTGAAGTCGGAGATCAGAGTGAAGACCTAGCAGGGATCTTCTAGTAATGTCTCCGACGGGCCACATGGATCATTTTGAGTACGTGTGTGTACATGTGTGCGTATTCTTGTGTTTTAAGTACAACTGGTGGGTTTTATATATGTTTGTGTTTCTGTATTTGTGTCCGTGAGAACGTGCTGCATGTGTCAAGTCACACCCCGAAATAACTATTTTTAAGTCGGACGACCAATCGTAAGTTGAGAAAATTTTCCCGAAGAGATCAAGTCCCGCCTTCAAATGTCATAGACACATGAATTTGGCAGCATCTCATTTTGGGGTGTGGTTTAATCATCAATTAAAAGCTCTCACTCGGAAATCTAGCGTGACCCCGCGATACTTCACTTCTGTTGGTGCGTGCGCCAACAACGTCTTACCGGAGATTTTAATGAGGGACCATAATGCCTTCCAAGTTGTTCTTTTGTCATTTACACATTGCCTCGCTGCAAATCCGTCCAGAAATCAATGCTTTTTTATTTGTCTGGGACTACACTTCCGAATAACTTCAGTAACGCATATAAATCTAAAATTTCTTTTCTTCAGTAGAGTAATTAAGTTGTGTCAGTTTTAAATAATGGACGTCATTATAATAATTGATTATCATTAATTTAGTTATTTATTGACGTTTGTGAAAATAATGAAAAGATGAAGCTCTTTTCATCCTTTAATTTACTAGGCGGGATAATTTAGGATATTGGGTATAGCTTCCTTAATCCATTTTTCGAAATCTGTTAAGGGTATTGTAATTACTGCAAAAATAATCCCAGGAATATAATTATTTGCTCAGTCGGTAATTTGTTTCGTCACTTCCCTCGGTTCATTCGATTTCATCTCTGTCTTAATCGTCGTCCGTCTTTACAGAAATGTGAAGAGTGACGATAAATTTTATTTGCGGTATTCGCTGATCTAGAATAGGCCCTAGGACTTGGAATAAAATCTAAAATTATGCTGGCAATAATCCAAACGTTCAAGGATAGAAGAACGAAGAGAAGTGCCAGTAAAATGTTTGGTGAGTTAAACCTGATAAGTAATTTAAATTGTATACTTTTGATTATTGTTTCCCTATACATATAATAACCTTCTTTAAAACGCAGGTAGAAACTAATTTCCGCATATTCATTCCTCTGCGTATCCTCTGCTTATATGTACATTGTACATAGTGATTAATAATAATAAAAATTTATGCATACATTTTGAGAAATTGCTTCTACTCAATAATAATATCTACAATGCAAATTTTAATGTTTGGATTCAATTTGGAAGTTAATAGATTGTAAAAGTTTCTTGGTTACAATTATTTTATAATTGTTTCATCACTATCTTGTTATAGAACAAAAGGATAATGTTGACAGAGTTTGAGGAAAAAGCCAAGCTTTTTCATTCTTCAATGGACCTGTACAGCTTGTCGAGCACTAGCTGCTCCCATTATGACCTGCTCAGCTAGTATTACATATATCCGCAATGCCTGGATTATTTAATATAGCATATACTGCACTGCTAATGGCGAGGCTAATGGTGTGAGCCTTCAGGATAAAAGCTATGGTTATGAGCAAATTTCATTTCAGTGGCTTACTCTCATGATGGATTTACATGTGGAATTTGGGTATACAGATGAAAATATCCACGTTGATTTTTTCACCTGGATCTTCCTTTTGCATCTCAATAAAAAACTTAAAGGATTTAATCCCATACGGATTTTAACCTACACGGAGAAACCTATAATTACAATTTTTCCTAAAAGGCCATCCATAAATTACGTAATACTTTTTCCCCCTACTTTTTCACCCTCCTTCCCCCTATATTAAGTAATTTTTTGAAATATTTCCATCATTGACTCATTAAGTAAAATGTAAAATTGAATAATTAGAGGGGGGTGGCATGCGATAGTGATCTTCGAGATGAGTGGATGCTAGCTGTTATAGTTCTGGTAATAGGTAATTTACTCGCTGTAAATCGAATAACACAGTTAAGTGGTAGATATGGTAAATTTTGGAATCTACACATGGAGCATATTGAACAAACATGCTCTATGTTTTCTCCTTTAAAAACGTCAACTTTCCCTTTTCAAATTAATTCTACCGAAAAACTTTTCCTATTAGGAGTGTCCACATTAGCCAGAGGAGCAAAAGAAAAAAATGTGAATGAGGCATTGCAAAGTTTTACAATTTACCTGCGCATTTTATAAAAAAAATTGTGGGCTCTCTTTCCAAGCATTATAAAGATATTATTCCAAGTTGAAAAATAGTTAACTGCCAAGAAAACCAGTCAGAATAAGAACAGGAAACAGAATGGACAATATTTGTTTTCTAAATAGAATAATTTACATTTACATTTTCAGCAATTGTTAAAGAACTTTTTACCGTAGTTTTCCCTTAAATCTTCCCCGATAAGAAAACCTAAATTAGTTTCGAATCATGATGGACCCATGAAAATGTTTTCTCACTATTTTTTTTTGTGTTTCTAAATGGTCTCTTTATGATCCGAAAATTTTATACTTTGATAGAATATTGAGAATCTTTGTGAAACATAGTATTCGAAGTTTTCCAATTAAAAATAATTTAAAAACTAATTGCTTTTCGTCGTGGGAGAAATTACACAAGCTCAAGTTTATATACTCTCATTGCATTAAAAATTGATGATAAAGCCGTAGTACGACTTTTCTCAAGAAACCCTGGGAATCCATTTCCTAACGAAATATTTTAAGCAAAATCCAGTTTAACTGACTTAAGACCAGGATTGAATGCCAAAGAGAAAAGTTTTACTAACTTCCCGAAAAAAATTGTAAAACTTGAAGCGAACGAAAAGAAAATCATAAAGCAAAACTTGAAGAGTTTAAAGATTTAATTTTTCAAGGATTGCCGAGTGATACTGCAGATAAAATTATACTGCGTTCGATAGCGAAAAGATGATCTAGAAAGATCAGAGAGATCCAAAAGAGCAATTGTACGAAAATAAAAGTATAAGAATAAACCATTCTTGAGTTTTCTCCCTTTTTCTTTTACGCGCTTTTACACCCCCCAAATAATCACATTGATTCGGGAAAACTCGGCCATCCTCGTGACAGGAACGAGGATCGAGAAGAGCATCACACGAGAAAGTACGTCGGCAGAGTAAGAGGGACAGAAAACGGGTCACTCTTTCCTCCTTTCAGGATTTGGCTAGCTGGGATACCCACACATCTGCCAAAGTTGAAAGTTCACGTGAGGGCAACGCCTCGCCCATTTTTATGGGACTCCTTCGTGGTATGACCCATAAGGACATACAAACCGTTATCACTGAGGAGTATATCTTTTTATATAGATTACCCTTAACTCATGTACAGCAAATGTCTACTTTAAAAGAAAAAATTAGCATTCTCAGGTTACTATCCTCAAAATGATCACCTTATAATGTTTTAAGAGTTTAATTTCCAAGAGAGAGATTACATCACAATAAGGTAAATGTACCAATTTGCGTTCGTAAGACCAGATTTGAAATTTTCAGATAAGGGTAATTATTAGGTGGCCCCATCCAAAACCCTTCTCTGTATCCTGAATAATAATAATAATAATAATAATAATAATAATAATATTAAACTTAAATCAATCAGAAAACCGTAAAAATATTTCACACATCACTTGCTCGACAAATGCAACTTCAATTTAATTTCTTCAAACTTCCTTCATTTTCTTCCAACCAAGAAAGCACCTGAAATCTCTGATTCAAGATGTGCAAACTGTGTTTTACCAATATGCTACATAGGTCATGTATCCAAAGGCGCTATACACACATATGTGTCATATATATTTCTATGTCTACAGAACATATATATGAATTCCACATCTAGAGCAGTACAAGACGAACTTTATTATATTCAAGGAATACAAACGTATATGACAGGAGTGGAAATCATTCATGGTTGTACATATCCGTTTTGAGATCAATTCATTAGTCTTCTCTTCTCTCTATAAATCTCAATTTCCAATAGTAACCTGAATATCATGAATATTTTCAATAATATTTATTTCTTTTTATATTCAGTTAATGTGCAAAGCTATGTCCAGAGAGGAAGAGAATCTCATATATTTGACATAAAATGCACGTAGCTGCAAACAAACTATAGGCTTATATTTATTTGCATCGTGAATAATCAAGGAGGTTAAGGGGCAAAGTGTATAGAGTGAAAGCTGAGTCAGGATTTCATATATCGAAAGCTGCTTTTCTGCTTTGCGAATTTATCCGAGACCTTGTCGGAAGTGCACTCGAGCAGACTAATAGCCGAAGCATTATCAGCCATCCGTTCGCAGAATTTAAGAAACGAAGGTGTTGATACGAAGATAGAAAACTGCTATGGATTGACTTATACTCTGCTTTCGTTCCGAAAGCTTGAAATATATAGGTCGAGAAATGTCCCAGATTGAAAGAAGTAGGAAATACGAAAACAGTGTAACCGCATTTCCGACATGCATTGAGAATGCTGCTGTTGGAATTGCACATAGTAAAGGAACTCTTGCTCGGTCTTTCGTGAAAACTTCAAAGTTCTGTCTAAAGAATAAAGAAAAACAACGGAATAAAATAGAGGAATAAAGACCAACTGCCCCCCACAAAACTTAGATTTATTCGCAGTTTACTTTCACAACTCGGAACATCAACTTTTCTGATCAGATTTTTACTGTAAGCCAACTAAATTCATCCATCTGGATGAACCTTGAACAAATCCTCAGCTTAGCTTTGAAACTCACCTGAATATCAAGTAATTCTCCTAACATGAATAGCTGAAGTGGACCAATCACAAATTGTATCATTATTTTTCTAAAATCAAAAACATCTAATGAAATAAAATGAACCATTCCTCGTATAACGATTCAAGGAAAATCACAGCATCAGTTTAATTCCTAGTAATATCACGAGGTTCAAAGATTAAAAGCTTGGTCCGTATTACAGAAGACGATTCTTAATTTGTCAATTTAATCTATAAGATTGTGTATGTATAATAGAGGTAATTTATCTGTGGTTGTGTGTAACCCAAGGATGACTAATGTGTCTGTTTTAGAAAGGCAATTTATGTATATGCAAGAGAACAGAGGTCACGAAAGCTTAACTTGGCTGAGTTCACACGAGCTTGGGGCTTCATGCTAATGATACAAGTGGACTTTTACTCCTGGTTTACCAACAAATATTAGAGACTGGAAAAGACCAAAAGACTATACAATCAGAGTGTTGCAAAATTCCCATGAAAAAGTGCAGATTAAACTACATACTCAAAAAAATTTCACCTTTTCTAGGCACTGCATCAAGTGGGCTAAACAAGAATTTAATCTCAATAATGAAGACTATCACTCAATTTTATTATCATCATCATCATCATCATCATCGTTATCATCATATCTCCGGTTGAAGTTTGAAAAAAAAGTCCTTAAAAAACTTCAAACAAAAAACTTCTTTCTAACCCTCATATTCCTTTGAACTTAAATTTGATGGAATCCCTCCTGTTCCGAGTTATCTTTTGCTCAGATTTAGAACTTTACTAATCCTGGGTGTGAATAAAGAGAACTAAACTTATTTTCGATGAAAAAGCTTAAAATTGAGCAAATTTCAAATAAAAATTATTATAGAACAAATAATCTCAGATTAAAAGTTAATTCTTTTTTATAATAACTTACCTACAATTTTTTCTGTATTGAGTTTCCTATACAGATTTCCTTATGATAAACCTTAAATAGGGTAACTATCCACTCCAACCAAAATATTGAACCCGGAAAAACTATCTCCGGCTAGAATTTGAAAGCTAGAACAAACCAGGACGCCTGTATCATAAATTCTTTTAAAACTTTAAAAACAAGGAATCCCTTTCCAATCCTTACATTCCTCACATCACTTCCAACATCCTTTTTTTCAAATCTGATGACCTCTCCCTCCCGCCCCTCTGTTTCGACACACCTTTCACAGCTTAGGAAGTTTACCAATGGTAGCCGGGGGTGGATAACGAGATGTAGGTGAAGCTCGCTTGGATGGGACAATAGGGGGTTGGTTGAGAGGAAAGCATATCGGTGTAGGCGAACGTGGATGGCCCAGTGGGGGTTGGGGGTGGAAGAGAAGAGAAAGGTTTGGTTGGGTTGTGTGTTGCGGGCTGCTGCGGCTCGGGCGCGACAGTTCTGCCCCGACCAGCGCCGGTAGATCTTCGCTGCTGTCTCTCTCTCTCTTTCTCTCTCGCTCTATCAGCCCTTCCTTATACTCACCCTTTTTTTACTCACCCCTCTCTCTCCAAAATTTGCAACCCCACGCGTCGAACGACTTTCCATGTTTCTGCGTAACCTCACGATGTCACGCGCTCATCCTTGACTTCAAGGACGGCCGCCTTTCGAACTTACAGAAAATGCATGCGGTTTATTTAACACGGGCCAAGGTTGCCGATAGGGTGCAGATCGAACGTGAATTTAGACTCGAAATTCGTCGAAATCATCGCCAAATTGTGTGTTACGAATTTCTTCTGGTCAAGAAATCAATCCGCGGTGATTGTAATTACAGTTCAATACACGGTCAACTGATTACCATTTAATCAAGGAGTTGTTGAGAATTTTCTAGAGTTGATGAGTAATTTCGAGTTTTGATATCCAATTTCATTTTCATTGTTCATGTAGACCATGAAATAAATTTCAAGTGGCAGGCGAAGTTTAAGCAAGACGAGATGAAGTTGATCTGGATATGAATGGAAGATGATGTGAAGGGGAGGATTTTGAGAAATGAAGTAAATGTTTTGGAAGTTAAATCTTAGCACAATTGAAATTTGGATCGCAGGTTTGAGGAGGGGGACTTATTTGAGGAATTTTGAGAATTTGGAGAAAATGATAATACTAGGGCAGTATCTTCCTGAAGTACGAGAGCATTCAGATTATAGTAGTCGATAGATTCACATTTCACATTCCATGGACAATTCATCACTGACAAAGGGAATTACTTCCAGACATAATGCGATTTTCAAACGCATTCTAACCCTTGGAGGGGAAACTACTCTATATGAGATAAAGTCTAATAGACTTGAATTACATCTTTAATCAAACCGTTAATGACGTCAATAAAGTGACAAGAGGAATTAAAACGGTATTCAATTAAAAAACTATGTGAATACTTTTGAATTTAAATTGCAGTGAGACTATTTGATAATAAAGCGGTGTGAAAAGCAATAGTGTTATGTTCTCCAAGAATTTCAAGACTAGAAGGCAAAAAAAGGTTGTAACTTTTGCGTGGAATAGCAAGGGAGAATAACAAATGGATCTTTAAATCTTGATAATACGACTAGAAGAGATTCGAGATTTATAAGGAAAGGGATTATTAAAAAAGAAGAGGGTGAAGAAAGAAGAGGGAAGAAGAAAAAAGAAAGCAGAGGGAAGAAATAATTAATAGGGAAATAATCAAAATAGGACAATTGAAAGTGTTTTCAAAAAAGGGTTATGTACTGCATAAGTGTGTCGTGCAGTTGTGGTGGAGTGGATAATGGTAGTGGAGAGAGATGAGATTGGTCTGGGAAAGTGGGAGCGAAGGAAGAGGAAAATCAGGATCAAAGAAGGTGGAACTTCGAAAGAAGAGATACAGCCATGTCATGGGAGTCCATCGCGTCCAGGGATTACCACGGGTGAGTTTTAATTAACTTTCACAAATATTAACTGATTAATAAATCATCAGCAGGACACAAATTGATAGAATATGGAATTGCAAAGTTTTATTAACTTCCTTACCTCTTCAGCTAAAAACATTACTAGTGTTTATATTAGAGGGTATTAATTAAATATTTGGTTGTTGGAAATATTTTGTATATTTGAATATATTTTCAAAAAGGGAAAGCTGAAATTTTTCGGAAATAATAGAGAATATATTGGAATAGAGAATAATTCACGTATGTATGTATGTTATTTTTTCAGTTTCTTTTTTAAAAAATTGTTTTTTTTTATTTTTTTAAAAATTTCATTGGGATAATAGAATTTATTACTCTACAAAAATAGGATTGCATGTACTGATAATTTTGGGCACTGATTATCGATATTATCCATTATCGATGCAAAAAAATTTTTTTTAATCGAAATTTATGGACTAAAGTTTACTTGTTATTTTCTGCAACGATGCCTGCATTGACTAAGCATGTTCATTTTTTAATTTGCTGGGAACTCAAGAGCCACCGATACGTGATAATCGCATAGTTCCAAGCTAGTTGAATCACAAGAACGACATTTCTGTGCGGAATTAAAAGCCGGATTTTCCCTGCCGGACGAGAGGGATTGAAAATATTGGAAAACAGAGGAGAGTGTACAAAGTTAGGATTATTACTGGAGAGGATTTTATATAAATTATTTATGTTGTAATTTATTATGAATTATGAGAATATTCGAGCAAAGAGCCTTCATAACATTTTGTTATTTATTGCAGATTTCATCAAGTTTAAATTGAATCATTTTCAATGAAATTATGCATACACTATGAAGAGAGAATTAGAGTTGAGATTTAAATTTAAGTTGGCGTGAGTTTGACTTGGAAATATGAGGGAAAATATTTCGAGAAAAGGTGATTTTTCTGAAAAGTTTCTAATTTAAAATGTGAATTAAAAGTAGGAATATTAAAAGGAGTTTTGATGCTTAATTTCTCTGTGAAACTTACTCATGTAAGATTATTTAACATTAGTTTTTCTCGTTAAAACTTTTAACAATGAATGTACATACTAACAAGTCCCATAAGCATTGTTATAAGTGGTGCTTACATAAGAAAGTGTTAATTTGTCCCCGAGGATTCTTATTAATTTTTCACATCCATTAACTTTGTAGTTTTCTCTAATTATTTTAAAATTAAAGAGATTTTTAAAAAAATTAAATTTCTAACTTTAAGTCGTGTTTGCAAATGAAACTTGCTTGGAAATCATGTCTTTGTGACAAGGTAACTGACTAACTGGATCGAGTTGTAATTAATTATTTCAAGTGGAAATGCGGATGCTACTATTTTACTTAAATAGTTTACAAACTAGTTTGATCATTTTCAAGTGATTGAATTAGAAGGTAGATTTTTCCATTAAATTCTAAAAATAAAATTGCTCTTAAGGTACTTGCGATAAATTTATATCTTTAGAATTAAGAAATTAATTAGCTATTTATATTAATTAAATACCTATAAATTTTTCCATTTTTAGAACTAGCCAATTTGAGTTTCCCTTTGTTATTAATTCTCTTTGAGTTTCTTTTGACTAAAAATATACAAGTGCATCAGCTCGAGCTTTTCAAACTTATATCTACTTTTGCAAAACTCAAATAAAGTTGAGTCGAAGTTTCAAAAGCCATAGTTTTAAGAACAAGAAAGGCTAATCTGAAATTCAAATTTTCATTCAGCATTTATATACTGCTCCTCGCGTCTTAACATCTAAACTTCTTTTAAATTCCGGTAAATTCTTAATCACCATAGAGTCTCTACAATATTAAAATGTAGTGTAGTTTCATATTAGAAAAGCGATTTGATAAAAAAATCGATTAATCCAGGTATTCAATTTTCTCTAATTTTCACCCGTCTTTAACCCTTAGATGCCACAATGGGGTGCAGCTTACCCCAGTCGTTTTTTGCGCAATTTTGAATAAGTAAAACCACGAAATCGATACTTATGGCGACATCTGTCATTCATTTCATTTCATTTTTTTAATAGAATCCAGGTTTTTATATTACACATTAAAATTTACCTACTATCGAAAGCTAATTTCAGGAAGTCTGATTAGCGTATTTAAGATTTATCGGATCTTCATTCTTCATCCCTAATTTTAATTAAGGGTGAAAGAAAAACCCTTATTCTTAGAAAAAGAGTTATATTGATTAACCCCCCGACTGAGAGGTTTTTACTCAGAACTTCAGGGCCGTTGATTACTTCCGGTGGTTGCCTCCGAGCTTTTTTACTCATTGATTTCTTTAAATTTTAATGATAGTGCATTAAAATTTTCTAGCACGAAAAAAACGCTGCTAAAATGCTTCATTTTCTGTTCCTTCAAATAAGGTGAAAAAACTGTTTGCTTTATGTATGCATCACTTGCTCTAGAAATCTATTTAAGTAAAAATTCATGTTAAGGATCATTGCTTTTCCTTTTATAGCATATATGTTATATTTCTCTGCACACCTCACACATAATATCTGTACGTGCACCATTCTCTTCGAATTTATACTCCTGATGTGCAGCAACAATCAAAGTACAAGTAGAAGTTAGCGCTTTATCGAGGAAACTTTACGACGCGTATCTGTTCTCAAAAGCAGCACGTTCGTTTGTTGGTTTGTTACTACTGTACACAAATTACCGACACTCTTTTTTCTACAGTGCAAAAGTTACAATGTATTTTAAATTAAAGGAAAACACATAAAAACAATAGTTTGCGGAAAGTAAAGTGTCATGAATTCTCATAAAACTGTCATAAAGGTTATAAATCCGCGCATGAATGTTTAACGGAAACCAGACAGAAGTCATAAAGAAATGTTTTGATAGACTGTAAAACAGGATGCCTATTAATTTTCACCTACGAAATTCCCGGTTATTTCCCGACTATAAATTTCAAATGTTATTCTTTTAATAAAAGAAATATAGTCAAATAAATTTAAGATTGTCAAAGATTTGACATTTTTTTTAAAGATTAAAATCTTTTCGTAACATTTAAGTAATTGATTTTAAGACCAGAGCCGCTGCAAAATTTCTCTGCGAGTTTTGCCAAAATTTTCTGTATTGTTTACTTATTAATTTGCTTGTTTATTTCCGCGGCAGATATTTTATTTTCCTGAAAATGTACTAAAGAATTTGTAGAATGCATTCTCGAGTGAAATTCCCTGAAATTTGCATGCACTGCTCTGGTGGAGATGAAGGTTGGCATCTAGTTTAACTAGTTTACATTTACTTAATGACGCGTGATACGACCCAGACGGGAGTGAAGGTATTATTCACCCCATTTTTCAGATTAAATCTTTCTTTTCTTTTTTACCTTACTTGACAATTTTTATTGTGTCTGACGCCTATAACTACGGAATAAGTTAATTTTGTTACGATGGTCCGCAGTGGTCGCATTGCGGTAGGGCAGATGGCTGAGTTGGTTCGTACAAGGGTGAGCGATTCTATCTCGCTTTGCCTCCTTGATGTACAGTTTGCAAACTCAAACTTTGGGAAAGTAGCCAAGACACTTTATCTCAGTGTACTGTCCTCTCTTCTGAAAATAAATTAAGGAGACTGATGCATCTAAGTCGAAGGAGGACCACATTAAGCTCAAAATCTCATCTAACTCGGTGGAAGTGTAAATTGAGGTGAAAAATCGCGAAGCTTTCATATATATATATATATATATATATATATATATATATATATATATATATAGATATAGGCTGTAATATGTATACTGCCTCTGGGGAACCATCTTTTGCCTTCAACTTTTCAATCTCAAATCAATGAATCCACTAATAGAAAAAATAGTTGAACTGTTTCCTACACTGA
Source organism: Synergus gifuensis (assembly GCA_904066015.1). Lineage (NCBI taxonomy): Eukaryota > Metazoa > Arthropoda > Insecta > Hymenoptera > Cynipidae > Synergus > Synergus gifuensis. The sequence goes on from CAJFCO010000145.1 coordinate 2,178,283, forward strand.
AAAAAAAAATCTTGGATCAAGAAAAAAATTCTTGGATCAAGAATATGGTCATCTTACATACAGACCATACCATATGAGATTGATCTAAGAAAATAAGTACTTGGTACGGAATGCTTGGAACTAGTACATATTTTCTTAAATTTAGTAAATATATGATCAGATTGAATATATAATTTTCTTATTCTAAGAATTTATGGTTTTAATGTGAATAAAGAATTACTTGAATCAAGGATTTATATGCTACAGTTGGAATACCAAAAAAAAAATTGTGCTTTCACACAAGCCTCACCTACACACATATTACGTCGATCTCGAAACCGAATATTAATATACCTACACTATTACATTAAACATTATTTTATATTAATTATTTATTTAAATTAGAATGGACAACATTAGAAATTATTACATATATGTATATTCTGAAAATATAGGATATTATTAAATTATATAAGGCTGAAACAGAAAAATTGGGTTAGCGGGGAATCGAATACGGGTCTCCGCTTCTCCGGGACAGCAGTCGGGCGATGTTCCATTCACCTACGAAGACATTATAAGAGTCTGAATAAAAACGTCCATACTTTCATTTACTCATCTTAAGAAAATATTTATTTGATCTAATAAATTATATGTATTCCATACAAGTAAATAATTGAATGGAAATAATTACATATTTATTTGTTTCTAATATATATTTAATTGCTCCGAGTAATTTTACTGATACCATTATTTTCTTGATTCTAGAAATTCGTTTTCTTATGGTAAAGAAATATTAATTTGTCTCAAGTAGAATCGGCCAAGTACATGTGTTTACTTGAACCAACGTAAATTTTTTTTCAGTGTACCTAGCTGTGCTCCACAGAATATATAAAAACTACATATCATACATTTCAATATCATATACTCGATCATATATTTTTGAAGTTTCAGCTTGTGTCAGAAAATTCATCCAATAAGGTAAATGAATTTTTAAAGCACTGAATGAAACATTTTTACAATTCAGTTAACTAATTTAATTCACGTCAAGTGAGCAGTGTTCTGCAAATTTGATCAGACAATTGTATAATTGAATTTTGCTAAGAGAAATATCTGAAAAAATAACAATTTTCGAATGAAAGTTAATGGAAAAATTAAGTGAATATATAGAAAAAAATTCGTTAAATCTGACTCAAAATTTAATTATAACAACTATAAATTCAGCCAAAACTGGTAAATATTTAAATTGAGTAACTTAAATACCTCTCGGCTTTTTCAAGCGATATTCATTTTTCCCTACAGAATTCCCTTCCATTTTTCATTATTATAACCAAGCTAGGAAAGTTAATTAACGCTTAGCGCAATTCCTTGACACAGACATAAATTCCGCAGATCTGCGGTTCCAGAAAAAGACTAATTCCAGATAGTGACCTAAATATTACTCAAGACATCTTTTTACGCGACTGTAATTCCACAATTTTATTTTCCGGAAAAATATCACCCTTGGAAGAAAATAACAGAAGCGTAAACGTAAATTAGAGTGAGTAGAAACCTGGTCCTGGTTAGACTGCATGACACAAATGATATAATTACTGTGAAATATCTCTTTAGTCATTATCATGAAGCTAATGTGCATATTAATTTGTGGAAATATGCATTTGACAGTTTTGTTAAATGCCACTAATTTCTCGTTGGAAGACCTGAGAAACATACGAGATGCCATTGTCCCTTGACTCTCTATGTAATAAACAACAATGTGCCATGTCCCTGAGCTACTGCAGTGATTCAGTACAATTCTCAAGAGAAGGTTGAAGGAGTTGTTGAAGCATCTTGCAAGTGACTACGTCTTCAGTACCGACGATAAATAACAGTTCCCATAGAACAAATGAACAGCGTACCCAAAATTACACAATAGGAAATTATCCTCCAGGCATCCAATTTCAAAATAATTATTCAATTATATTCAGTACTTGTCCTTGCAGAAATAAATCCACAGTAAAGTAAAAAGTAACTTTTTGCCATTTATAAATATATATTTCTTATATGTATATTATAACAATTATTACTTTCGTATAACACTTTTTATACCAGCTTCAAAATGTATGTTCGACTATTATTATGGATGAATAATTCTTGGATAAGGTATGTATTCGAAATTTTAGAAATGTAGATGGTTCACGAAATGTAACGGCAAGGAAATGGGTGGAATTTAATGAAACTGGGAAGAGCATTACGTGATGGGAATAGAGGGCATACAAACTCTCGGTCCAGAATTTCAAAAGCTACAGAGCTAGCAAAATAGACAATAGACCGACTCGCTTCATTGTCTCTTCTCGAAATAATAAAAATGACACTTGACATGCAAGCATCCGCATTTATAACACTTCGATGTAAGTTAAGTTTACTAATTCTAAACTCGAACTTAGCGTTAGCTTATTTATCGTTACAAAATTAAGTTGAAGATTCTTATAACTTTACCCTTCGTATTACAAAGTTAACAAATCTCACCGAACGATTGCAAACAAGGATGCATAAAACTACTACTACACTTTGATGGCGAAAGATACCGAAAATTCACTGCTATTACAAATGATTGTGAAATAAAAAAGATACAATAGCCAATAAAATGTTACGCTCTGGTAACGCTGAACATGAACCACCCATGAAGGGATAATTATTTAATATTTACAATAAAATTTCATTGAATGTTTCAGAGGCTCGCCCAGTCATCAATTATCAATAACAGCATTGCTGGGAAGTCCAGATGGTTCTCGGCATCCTCTCGATGTTTACGAATTTGCAGAAGAAGATTATCAGCAGCTCGAAAACGGAAATGGTCCACATCACAATTCCAGAACCAGCATCGGTATATGGGAGTGTCTCATGAGTTGCAGACATCGATTTGATCAACAATTGGCGAGAAGAAGGGTGAGCAAAATCTACTAATCCAAGTTTCCAGTTCATTAAATCGACCATTTCTCTTCTCAAACAATTTGTAATGAGCAAATCTTCCGGAATTATGCTTTTATACATAATTCTTTACATTTATCAATGAACTCTTTCCAATGGCAAAGGAGACAGAAAGAATTTTGTTTCGAACTTAAGCTTTAATAAATAAACGAGAAAATATCCCTTTAGAAGTTCAGTACCATTTAATATAAACTTTATTATGTCCCTCCCTCTTTTGAATCTCTCTCTTGCTCTGAGCAAATTTCGAGTTTTATTTGATTTATTGATTATTAGTATTGATTATTTATTTACTTGATTTCAAAGTACATATGTACCTATGTATATACTTTTTGACGTTTCCTTCCTTTTTCTTTCAAATTTCTCAGCTAAAGTTATCATATAAATTGAGCCTTCTTCTTAAATTTCCTACTGGAATATTAATCCAAGGCTCGATTTTGAATTATTTAGGAGAAAGCATGAAAAACTGAGTTCTGCAATAATTTTTTATACGAAAGAAAATAATGAAACTGAAATAAGCTTATCTAAATTTATCTGAACATCTTGATTTTAATTTATAATTAATCAAAGAACAAACTTTTACGAAGTTATGCAAGTCCTATAATTATAATGCGTTTGCTACTATTTTTACATGGTGCTTTTACATATATTCTTATTACACCTGAACTTTATAAATTGAAGCCTATTTTTATTAAGTATGGGTCAGCGGATAAAAATTAGTCTCCCCTTAGGGCCATTCATGCGTAAAACTAAATCTCTTTCTTACTTCACTGAAGCAGAATATAAGACGTTGCTTTTCTCCTTATTCAAATCCCTAGGTGAAGATACGAGTGGAAGATAATTAACCCCTGCACTTCACCAGAATCGACCCTTTCTTCAGTTTCTCACAAATTTTATTTTTTTATTAGGACTGAACCTTTTTCCTTCATTTTCTGAGATAGAGTTTCTTCATTTAATATGAATATGTTCACGAAAGAATTTTACGAATAAAACGTAATTTTCACTTAAATTTTTATTTAAAAGAAAAATTTAGTTATTTACTGGCAATATTATACGAATGAAATGTATGGATGCGAACACTTCATGATTATTATATTAAATTTATTACTGATTATTATTATTCTCACATTTTTATGTTTGGCTGCTTTAATTTAATATTCAAGTCTTGTTTCTCGCCTGGCATAGTCCAGTTTGATGCATTCGGTCCTTATGGAATGCGAACGTGATAAGACTCGATAAAAATCATATCACGACTTTTGAAAGAGATTGGAAAAGTTTGAACTTTGTTTATTAAACTTCCAAAAATTGATGCGTCTATTATAATTTCCGTATTTACTGCAAAAAGCGCTCAGAACAAGGACAAAGACTCAAGGACAATTATTTTCCAGATAACTTTCCCTTCTATAACGTAAGTTGCTGCTTACTGAAGTTTGAAATTGCATCTAACCACCTTTAAACCTTTTCTGAAGTCTTTCCTACCTTTTCCCGCGACGTCATTGAAAAATAGAAGATAGCACTTTTTCAATTTCACTCATAAAAATTACGAACTATTGAAGTTATATCCAATTATCAAAATCTGTCGAAAACTGACAGATTTTTTTTTAAATGCTGTATTTTTCTATATTAATTACGTATATTTGAATATTATTATTATATAATATTGTTAATATAATTTCTATTATATATTTCTATTATCTATTAATATAAATATATCTATAATATAAATTTGCTTATAAATTCAATCTTCCTTACATTAAATACCTATTTTCATTGAACGGTAATATCGACTCCAGGTGAGCATGTGGTTCTCATAAATTTTAATTGTATTTACCTACTTAAACTGTTGATCTAGATCTAAATTCTAGAAGGCGATTTCGAGTGAATTCACATGCTTAATTCAACTCAATTCAAGAGAATTAAACTGATATCAAGCCAGTGTAATTGGATTTAAAAAATGACTCATTGTCAATATGATAAAAAGTATGACACAAGTATACTTTTTAAATGTATTTGGAACCCCTAAAAATTATTCCACATGTGTTTATTTCAAGATAAATTTGTGATCTGTAAATTTATAGATTTTTAAAGGTTTTTTTTTGGCTCTTTGTTAAAAAAATACTTCACCTACCTTATTTTTTTTTTATGAAAGCTAAGGGTCGAGAAAAGAGAGACTTTTTAAGCGGAAGTAACTTTCCCCTCGTTTTTCATCCACTCTTGATATCTTTGGGTAGGGTTCGTGCTCGTGCGTATAAATGACGTCGATAACATCAGTCTGATGTTCCTTCAAATATCCAGCATCCTTCGCGTGCCTTATCCTTACCTATTGCTGCAAAGTACTAGTCGTTTATCTGTATACAACACTTTTCGCTACTAGGTCGAAGGTGACAGATATTTATGATAACATAAACGAAAATCAATTTCTGGATTGAGAGTGATGTGACCAGTCAGATAAATAAAGCAGTTCAACTGATACTCGATTTGCGGATTGACGTGACTGAATTTGAAAATTGATTCTTCATTCTCCGATAGCCACACGCTCATTCGCGTAACGAAATATTTCGCTTCAAAAACAAATGAAAGGTAATTTTGAAATTTTTAAAAATTTAAAAGTTTAATTTTAACTTTTAAAGTTAATTTGGATGAATTTTTAACGTTGCTAATTTGAAATTGTTCCTGCTCGTTCATTTAAATTTAAAATAAATTCAATGTTGAAAGTTTCCATTTTTATAATTTTTGAACTGAAACAAAAAATTAGTATTGAATCATGAAAATATTGTATTAAAGGCAATATTTTCTTGAAGCGATAGAGAAACAGTCAATAAGTTGAACTGACTTTGAAATGAAAGAAAAATTGACAAGGACGAGGGTCTCAATTCCTGGACCATGTCGATTGTGAAAGTTCACCCGGCATTTGTGGCTTAAAGGAATGAAAAGGCAATTGCACTCCATTTCCAAGTTTACAAAGATCAAGAAGTGATTCACAGTACTGGAAAACGACTCCTGACGTACCTAATATTATTCTCTCCTTTTCGGTAATTTTTTTATCGAATCACAAAAAATCGCTCTATTTTGAAAATTCACAAAAGCATGAAAGGAAAGAATACGAAGCGACGAGCTTTTCAGACCCAATTTAGGATATAATACTCTTTTTATCTTTGTACGACTTATAGCAAAAATATGCAGAAGGAGGTAAATGAAATACGAGAAAACTGGGAAAAAGGAGCTCTTATTTTACAATTTTTAAACTCGAATATTGAAATGAAGTGTATCGTATACAGATTAAAGTGAGATGTCGCTGTATATAAAAAGCTGCGAGGATGAAAATGAGACGTGATTATATACCACTTCATGCATCAAATGAAAATTAACGATCGTGAAAAGGGATTGTCGTTTTCCATTATAAGCTGCTTCGGAATAATAGAACGATTTTTTTATTACGAGTACTATTTAACATTTGATTGCATGGATAATTTTTATCTGACAGAGGATAAAAAAAATAGTTTTTAATTATTTTAGAGGACTGCATCATTTCTATCTGAAGTTAGGAAAATCCCTGGGATTTTCTGTGTTTGGTTTCCAGACATTACAATATTATGAACGGCAAGTTCACGTTTATTTATACACAACTATCGCGACGAAAGTAGTTTACGAGATAGAAAGTTCAGGGCTAAATCGATATGGCCTTGTTCACCCTTGGACGATGAGTTCTTACACCATGACCCGTCTTCAGTGATAGCTCCATTGAACACGTAAATTAGAAACCACGCCCTGTTATCCTTGTTTCCAGTTCACCACGTGCATGATCCTTGCTGCTTATAT
>CAJFCO010000145.1:2185144-2247059 GCA_904066015.1 Synergus gifuensis
TATATATATATAATCAACATTCGATCACTTTTATCACCGATAAGTATATCCCAACGTCAATTGGAATTGATGTTGAATTGCAATTCTCAGTGTCCTTCAAAGTCTTTCATATTTTTATAAACCATGGAGAATTATTTTCTATTCCAAGGCAGAAAATAATAGGATTGCAATTTTTTGCGTGAAAGACTTTTTACAAAAGCGTACATCATCTATATTAATATCTATTATTTTTGAAATAATGTAGCGAAACAATGAAGAGTTTCATTCAACAATCCAAGTTTTCTTTTCGTTTTGTAAATACAATGTCGATATGGAAAAGACGTCAGTTTCTATTAAGAAATAATAATAAATATACGTAAACCGAGATTTTATTCAGCATTTGAAATGAAAACAGAGTGAGTTTGTTGTAAGGAACTTTGTTACAAATTTAATTGCAGTATCCATCATAAAACACTATAAATCCATAGAATATAGTAATAGAAAGAAAAAATAGAAACTTTTCTGTCCTGGTCAAATAAAACAGCAATAAAAGAGCTAACTTCTTCCTTTATTGTAGAACATTCGAACTTGACATAGAATTGTAAAACCCTTACTATAAACGTTAAAGTAAGCTTTACTATAAAATTTTCTTCGTGGAAAAGTAATATAAATGATCCTTTATAGGATATAACATAAACTTTTATCCCAGTATATATGAAATCCGTGGGATCTATCCTGAAAAAATTACTGAACCCTTTTTTTATTGTTAACAGCATCATTTAATACATTTTATTCGTTTTCAACTTTTTTATTACTAATAATCATTTCTTTTGTGTGATATTAAAACATATGTCTCAAAAAAACTTTTTTCTAATTGGAGGAATGAAATCTGTTAAAACTACCCATCTCTCTCAGTTTTATCCCGAAGAACAATTTAAGTGCGTCTGTTTTAAGCTCAAATTACATGATAAAGATCTCTTTTTTGCAGATTCGTTTCTAACTTTAATTGCTCTACTCTGGATGAAAAGAAAAAGGTCTTCAATGAAACTCTCCAAAATTCGTTTAATGAGATTTATCTCCCTGAATGAAAGGAAATAGTGACTAGTGTAAGAAGTAAAAAGAAAATTGTCACCTAAAAGTTCACCAAAAATTTTTGTTTTATAGGACAAAAATATTTTTCTGATGGATGTTAGATTTAGATTCTGTGATAAATTGAAATAATTTGTTAGACGATTTGCACAATTCATTTGTATAAAATAAACACTGTCTTGAATTTTCATATTTTACATTTACTTGAATATGGAAATAAGAGAATGCGCAGTTTATACTTTGAGAAGTTGATAATGGAAGCACTCTTCTGTTTTTCTTTTGCAGGTAGAACAGGGATTAAAATTATATCGAGCTCACAAACAGCAAGCTGCTGTTCGCAAATGGAGAGGCGCTCTAAAAAGTATCAGACAGCGCGAAGACAAATTTTCTCTGCTTGGCTACCTCTACCAGGCTTACATGGATTGGGGAAAATACAGGTAATAAATCATGTCCGACTTCTTCTTTTCAACCCTGTCCATTAAGTACCAACAGCTAGATAATTTTCCTTTTTATTTGCGCTTCCGTAGACTTCCTGTTCGAAATATATAGCATTCATTCTTCGCATAAATCATGAGATTTTATTTTTTGCTTGAGGATTCAAATCTAATATACAGAAGCAAGATTGTTTGTCTGCACTCGGATTTATTATCATGAAGCAGAAAAATAATTGAATGAAAGAGAGAAATACAACTCTCTGTCTATTCTGTACAGTCCATTGTCAAATGAATAGCGTTTTATTAAAAATCTCAATATAGGATGAATCGCATTGGATTTCACCTTATTTTTTATTTCTTCGTTATTGCTTTTATTTCATTTTATTGAACAAAAGCTTCTAAATGCTTAAAACCTAAAAATAATTTGAAGGTTTTGAAGACTTAATGTAAAAGAATTTCTCACAGAAATTAGATTAGCTTATTATAGCGAGAGAAGCTTAATATTATATTCAGCGACCTTCTTTGCAGCCCACACACAGCACAAAAGTACCGGCTGTCATATATTTGCATCGTATAATTAATACAAAACTTTTTCTTACTCGACTTACATATACTCTTTAGCGAATTTCTATTAATATTTATAACATTGTAATATTTTATAAAACAGACTATCGCTATGAATTACTCTGGAACTACAATAGGGTAGAGTTCATGTTAAAATGAAATTCAACTCTTTTTTTTCATAATTCCAAACTGATCATTTTGTTCTGCACGAATATTTAATTTCACGTGTATTTCTATCATTTTTCATAGCTCAGTTAAATTCTAGTAGAACATTTTTAGCGGATTTGAGACATTTCAGATTCATTTTTCACGTTTTCATCAAACTCTTATGCATGCAATTTAATTAAAATCAGAGCTGGGAGACCATAAATCGTTCTTTCAACTGAATTGCAATCCAATTAATATTCAACTGATTGAATCTCCTTTATTTGCCTTATAAATTCTATCTCAATTTTCAATTTTTGAAATCGAAAATTCGTTTAAGCCTAAGAATGGTCGTCAATTCGTGAAATATATCTGATAAATTAGAGACACATGAAATGCCAATAACGACTGCATTTACTTATCACGACTCACAATTAGTTTCTACCTAGAAATAAACTAAACCCGTTTCAAAGTTTCAACGAGTAATGTCGAGACGAGATCCAATCAGTATCACGGAAATTAGCACTAGGTAGTCAATCAACTGACAAAAAGCATTGCAGTTGAAACTTCGTTTCTCTCCAAACGAATTACTATAGATCCAGAAAAATTCAACTTCGTTTCTGTTACATAAAGGGATATTCTAGAATAGAAAAGTAAATAAAATTTCACGTCTTACCATTTTTATTCTGAGTGGAAAATAATGAAAAAGAAGAGATATCATGTTTAATTAAATTTAATATAGGGATCGTAATGTTGCATAGTTAGTTAGAAAGTTGCAGAAATGCTAATTTTCAATTACTTAATTAATTGTAAGATGAACTTCATATATTGAAAAGAAAAACTTTTAAACTTTTAAGAATATATTTTTCTGATATTTATTAAGAATATTGGTAGAAAATATATATGTGTACTTCCAGGGAAGAGAAAATGTATTCTGATTATTGCATAAAAGCATGCGTTAGTATGGAAATATATTAAATTTTCATAAATTTAAAGAGTAAACCGTCAATTATTACTCGAAACTTGTTATTATTATTACTTATTGTTCCATCGAATAAAAAATATGACATTAGGTTTAGAAACTGTATTAAGTATTTTTAACTGCATAAATATTTTTGAAAGATCAAATCTGTCCGTGATCATTCGAGCAAACCTCGAAGGGATTTTATTTTCAGAGATAGCAATCTTCAGATAAGAATATTATATACGGCAAAAGGCTTTTTCGTAAAATAACTATTCCAACTCCCTGAGCGTCGATGAGAATGTTCCATTATTCTGTAAAAAATACTACAGACATAAATCTTTAGATTGTGGAAGTGCATCTGAAAGTCTTAAATTTTCATGATACATACAAATGAAATTACAATACAAAATCGTTTTCCGGAATAGAATATCATTCCATGGATCATTTAATCTGGAAGCTTTAAAAATTTACAGAAAATATTAACTGTAGGCATTTTTCATCTTTAATATTCAGGAGGCACGAATCAAAAGTTTTTCTTTTTTTTAGAGACAGCATAGACTTTGGACAGAGACAGCTTTGTATCTCAGAAGAATTAGACTCCCCTAATATGAGAGCCGAGGCGTACTTGAATCTCGCAAGAGCTCATGAAAGACTCGGTGCTTTGGACAGAGCTTTAGCTTTTGCCAGACACAGGTACTCATTTAACATAATTAAAATTTCGTAATCTCATACATCATATTCAATAAGGAGCCATCTATAAGTTACTTAATAATTTCTCCTCCAATTTTTGCCCATTCCCCTCCCTCCTTAATTTATAGAAGGCCTCTTAGTAATTGAATCTTTTATGAAATAACATTTAATTACGTAATTATGTATCTTGTAGTTTATACAACGAATGTGATCAGTGTTCAACTGCTGGATTGGTTCACCTGACAGTAGGAAGGGTTCATTTGGAACTAGCTGGATTTTGCAAAGCTCTGGAGGCTTTCCAAAGGGCTCATAAAATTGCACATTCTATTCAGGATCCATCTTTAGAATTACAGGTGTCACAATAAACTTCACTTTGTTCTTAACATACTTGTCAAGTGGATGTACATTTTTTAAAAATCTCTAAGGTTTTCGAGAGTTTCTACTAAAAAATTAATTTTTCACTGCAGGTGTATGTTGGATTATCAGAATTATTCTGCAGATTGCAAGATGGAGACAAAAGTGCCAGATATGCATCTAGAGCTTATGATTTATCCAGGAGCTTGCAATTAGGGGATTTGAATTCCAGACATCATCGAGCTGCATTGCTACAAATGGCAGCTGCACTCAGGAAGAAGGGAGAACTAGGAGATGCTCATGATTATTGCTCGGTAATCCAATTAAACTATTACCTGTAATAAACTAACATTCCTATCTATTAAGATTTTCGAGAGAACCACAGAATCTCTATTTCGGCTTGGAAATTAAAAGTATATATATATATATATATATATATATATATATATATATTTATTTGCTTTTACAGGAAGCAACAAGGCTGTCTCTTGTTTCTGGGGATCAAGCCAGTTATGCAAGAAGTATACGTATCATGGGAGATATTTATAGAAAAAAGTCCGATATAAATGTAAGTATCTATTTTGTCATAAGAGCGATTTTCATCAGCTGCTTGTCCCTGTAAATTAATCCCTGTAATTAATTAATAAAAGCTAATTAAATATAGCTTATAGATTTGCTTTCACTGCTGTAGCTCTAGTTTTTAATTTAGAAACAGCTCCTAATTAGCCTTTAGTTGACACATAGCTTGCCTAAAAATAGAAAAAGTAATAAAGTCTGAAATGAAGTTGGAAATATTGCAGAAGGCGTTTCGCCAATACGAAAGTGCCATGGGATCAGCTGCAGCCACTGGTGATCGTTTGTGTCAAATGGAAGCCATGGATGGTGCAGCAAGGTGTCTCGAAGTACTCAGGTTACAACACAAAATTTGCAATTGCAGACCTCTGGAATTTAATACTCGATTATTGGAAGTTGCTGGTTCAGTTGGTGCAAAGGTACTATTTTTACTTTGAAAATTACCAATAATGGGTACCCATTCAATTCAATCGTGTCCTCTTGATTTTATTGAAATACATGTGTTCAGCTTTAGATAGAAATTAAGTAGATAATTCAATAAATCGAGCTTTTTAAAAGCTTCTTTTTATTCTCTGACTGGTATTGCCTCTGGCTTTAGTGAATTTAAATAATTAATTAAATTTTTATTCATTTTCGATTACATTTTAATCTCACAATTTGTTATTCCAGATATTTCAGTCGTCACTTAATCACTTTTTTTTAATTGCTAAAATTGACTCATAAGAAAAATTATTGAATTATAGGATAATTCCGTCATTTAAAATTTCTTTAAATCTCTTCAAATTCTTTTAAATCATTTAAAATTTACATAATGTTTTTTTATTCACAGCTCTTGGTAAGAACAGTGAGGTGCAGGTTATCGCGAATCTATGGTTCCTTAGGGGATGAAGAACAAAAAAACCATCATGAAAGATTGGCAGCTACGATGGAAGAGGATTTGGAATTACGTTGTGGTAGTTGTAATGAACCTTTTGGCTTAGAAGCTGACTCTCTGGAGGCTTTGCCTTGCTCACATATATTACACGCCAGGTAAATTTAAAAAAAATGAGATTTAATTAAAATTTAATTTAATTTAATCTTTATTGACAGAAAACATTTTGAGGTGGATATAAAATAAATTAACTTTCCAGGTGCGCACATGACATTTTAAAACGTCGAGACAAGAAGAAAAAACGTTTGTGTCCCGATTGTCATAAATCCGTAAGTTCTCGACTGTATCTTCACTGCGATGATCCTCATGGCATGAATCCTTTGAATCACAGTTCCTTAAGTTTGGCATCGCTACGGGCCAGTAGCCTTGCAACTCTGGAAGATTGTCACGCAACAAGCAGTGTTTAAAAAAAATGATTCGAACAAAATACGTGCCAATGGTTTTACGGGTACTTAGGGCTTTGTACAAACTAAACGACGTACGTTGCAACGATTTTACAGAGGTGGAATTTGTCAAAGAATTCTTTTTATGAATTTATATAAAGAGCATCAAGAATGTTATACTCCACATATTTCAATATTCTAAAAATTTTATAGTCCTTTTGCGTATAAAATGAGATTCTTTACTCTATTTTTCATGATTTATTTATAAGTTGTTCCTTTTTTCTAAAGGATCACTGAAAAGTGGGTCACTGGATCAATAATATTTTTTACTGATGAATCAGTGAACTTGACTGATTTTCTTCAGTCGAAGCTCTTACTTGATTCAATGATCCATGAATTTAATGTTCGCACTACAGTTGCCAAAGAGATAAAAATATTTATTATGTTTCGTCATAATGATTTTCAATTATTTTACCTCATATTTTTATATTAATAGAATTTACTTTTGTTATGAGAATCAATAATAGTACGCGGTATATTGTACAAAATGAAAAAGAGAAAGAAAGTAAGACTGGAAACGTTGCGTGATTTTGGTTACAATATCTCCCGAAGAGTTCCTATTTTTAATTAAATTTTGTTTTTATTATCATAAGACATTTTTCATTATCAAGAGATTAAATTTTAATATACTTCCATCAAGTTTCCTTGATGATCCATACAATATAAATAATTGAAAAGACTCTTAGTTTAAGTTTAATCAATATTTTTGTGGAAGCAAGCGTTATAAACGCCCTCCCGTGGAAAACAAATCTCTGAAGAGAATAAAGATCTTCTTTTTTAACAAAAGTAAAAAAAACTACCTATGGATCAATTACTATACTTTTTTGCGAATAATAATAATAATTTATGAAATTGTGAATTTCACACAAGGATGTTAAAACTGATCCTTCACTGATAATTGTTACATGTCGAGAAAAAATAGTGAGCCAAAATATAATAAAACTATCAAGCTTTGAAGAGCATGAATCCTTGTTAGTTGTTAATATTTGCTATAGTACGTGCGTTTTTAAGTGTAAGTAATAAATTATCGAAACAATGTGTGGTATTTTACTATCAGAGGGATTATTTAGAAAAGGAAATTAATTCGAAAGATGCAAAAAGCGAAAGAGTCTAATTTATAATATTTATCTATGATAGAACACTTCAATAGCAACTAAAAATTGTAATTTGTATAGGTAAATCTTATGTAGAAATATTTAAAACTCACTGCCGTAGGTTTTATCGTTTCTAATCCTTGACAATCCCACTCTGAAAATAAGTGCGTAATTAGAGGCCTGCAACTTTCATTTGGCAGATATAGATTGTTACAAAAAAAGAATGTTTTATTTACTCGAATTGAAAATTATTTTCCGTTTTATAATAAAATGATCAGCCTCAAATTTTGCGTTGGGATAACTATTGCTTCCTTCAGCGTAAGGACTATAGTAATTTTTTATTATTTTCGCAGTGAGAGATTGAAAAACATTCCATATTTTAACAACTCAGTTCTTCCTGTTAATCGATCAATTAATTAGTTTACTCAGTATCGAAGTATTTTTTATAGTTTCTTGTCTAAGTTTAAATAAAATTTTTTAGTAAACTAATTAAATGAAGATGACACAATCTAGATTCTAGATTTAGCATATCTACGTACGTCAAAGAAAGTAAATTAATGAACCTTCCATTCCCATTCTATCTGTTTAAATGGAAATATTGTTTGATTTGATTTAAAAGTTTCTACTTTTTTATTAGAATGGGAACAATAAAACGTGCGATTTTTAATAAAGCTTACCAAAAAATAATTTAATAAATTTAATTAGTTTTGAGAGAAAACAATTATAGTCTTAATCACTTTGCTCAGCCTGTCTTCGTTTCCACGAATTATGAAGCCTGTATCTGTAAAAATGTAATTTAGGGATGTGAATAGAGAATCAATAAAAGGCTGTAATAATTTTTGATCGTCAACAATTGTATGAGCTACGTCAATGAATGTGATACTAATAATCGTGGAAACGTCGTCTTTATAACAAAAGAAAAGATAAAAATGTATTTTTTTTATTTATCTTATCCTTTGCACTCCAAAGTGTAGTTAACATTAAGAAAAACGACGATAATATTTAGCGATGTTCCCACAATTTTTAATGATTGTAGACAAACACAAAAGCGAATTCTCGAAAAAAGTTAAAGAATGGAACTTAAAAAAAAATGTTCATGTGCACCAGAAATCATAATGAGATACGAAAAGAGATGGATGATATATTAACAATATTCATCCAAGTTATTGTAAAAAAGTATATTACGTCTTATAAGCAATTACTTCAGTGCGTTTGCTGTGAAAATTTTATTAGTGGAGTAATTCAAATACAATTAATGTTACGAGAATAAATAATAATACTGTTTTACGAAAGGTGCTACTTATTTTATTTAAATAATTCCACTGTAAAAAAGCGTCCATTATAACCAATGTAAATACTTTATTAAAATAAGTTACAAAATTATATCGGACACGGTAGCGTAATAAGTACAATGATTAAAAATTCTAGCTTGATTTTGTACAGTTGCAAGATATATTACAATAAATCTATCGTGAAAAACTGGAAGCTAGGGAGTAAAATTTATCTGCAAGAAAAAGGTAGATCTTCGTTAATACAATGTACAAGATCCAATTAGCTGATCTATTCAAGAGCTAAAGTTCCTGATATCATTTTCTACTTAAATATGGTAAGGATATAAAATCAACAGTCACATCGGGTTTTTTTTCAATTACGTCAAACACACATTGGGAAAAACTCAGCGGACGAGTTGACAATTAATTTTAGTAATCGTAACAAAATACAATCTATAATACAGCACAGTACAATTAAATAAATAGATCTAATGGACGAAGCGAAATCCAAGTAGGAGTATGAAATTTAATGTCTTCGCTCAAAAGTTTCAATTCTTCGAATTTAATTCTTAATTCTTACTTCTTAATCATGGAATTCGTACCATCTCGTTAAGAGCAATTTTAAACTTTCAGCTTAAGTACTCAAATCGAAAGCCGTAGATTCCTTGCATATTGTATCGCATTAACAATGGCAAATTACAAAATTTACCTTATAATGAGAATTAAAATGATATAATACTTTAAAGCACCCTTCTCTAATCATCATTTATCATCTCATACCTTTGTTTTCATTATCATCGCCTCAAACTTAATTGACAATCTGTCAGAGAGAAATTCGCATTAAAATAATGCCCCAACAGCAATAATCAAATGTCACTTTCCAAGGACTTGTACTTTGTTTTCTTAGTTACTGTACAATTTCTAGTATTCCTAGGCTTTGTACAAATCTAACACCTTACTACTCTATATCACATCCTTCTTTCATTCTACCTCCTCTTTGTCTAACACTAATGGTACAGAATATGTATCTCTTAAGTCTCATATCATTAAGTGTCATATCACGTTTCAGTTTCCGTTTCGGTTTCAGAATTTCAGTTTCAAGATCATCTGACTCAATAATCTTGCTGATCATTCTAGTTTCTACGAACAACTGATGTCATGACTCCTTCTCATGGAGTCGAGAATTGTAATCAGAGCAAATGCTATATAACTCAGTCCAGGTCTACGACCTTTCTTTTAATTCCTCCATCTGGTCCTGAGATGATGAGCTTTTCCTTTAGGTATTGATAGTTTCTTAGCCTTGATGCCGCATAATCCTTTAAAAAAAGGAGAACTATTACTTTAACTTTTTTCCATGAAAACTTGGTTTATAAACTTCTAAATACTAATTTGAAAACTTACCCAATACCCGAATGGAATTTGTGACAATTTGGCATTGACAATACTCCACAATCCCCAGAAAAGGTGACTAGCCAATGAGAAGAGCCTAATTTCTGCCATCATTTTATCCTCTTCAACCTGGCCCTCTTTATTCATTGTCCTCAGGTAACATCTGATGAAATTGAGCTGTTGAAAAAGAAAAAAAGTTATTAATATAGGATAACCAGGAAAATGAAATTTCTAATACTATTCAAGTGAATTTTTTCCAACCGATTAATGAAAACTTTAATTTGATTAACAATGGTGAAGAAATATTCACAAAAGCACATATTTATATAGGACTTTTTTGAATATTTCTTAAAAAATTTACAGTTAATTATGAAAATCCTCAATAAATTATGTGCTTTATAATTTAATTTAAAATACAAATTAAACAATTGAAAAGAAGAAAAAATTTTTAATTTTCAATTATAAATATTGTTTCAAACAAAAAATTTAATTTTTTATCAGAAAATAAGAATTTTATACAGATATTTTGAGAAGTCTGCAGTAAGACAAGTTTTTAGGGTATTAGGTATCGTTAGATCACTAAAAGAATAAAAATTTAAAACAGTAGAATTTGAATATACCGACAATAAAAAAATGAAATTAAATTAAAATCCTAGTAGCATTAGAATTTATGTAATGAATTTTACATTTTATGTAACTTTAACAAAGTCCCAATTAAACGAAAAATTTGTTTAAAGAAATAATTAATATAATCACATATTTAATTATGAATTTTAACTCATTGATTTAGAGTGTAGAAAATTGTTCAATTGAAATTTTATTGATTAATAAACTGATTGAAAAATGAGGAATGACTAGAATTATGAAAATGTTTTACAAATTATAATCGAGAATTTGAAGTGCAGTATAGTTACAAAACAATTCAACAATG
The DNA here is from genome assembly GCA_904066015.1 of Synergus gifuensis. Lineage (NCBI taxonomy): Eukaryota > Metazoa > Arthropoda > Insecta > Hymenoptera > Cynipidae > Synergus > Synergus gifuensis. The sequence goes on from CAJFCO010000145.1 coordinate 2,195,995, forward strand.
CAAAGAAATATTAATTAAAGAGGACATTCATATATACTGCAGTAATATTGGGTTTTGTTAAAAAAGTCGATTAATTGAGACTCAGTGAGACAAAAAAAAAAACGATAAAAAAGCATAAAGTAAAAAAGCCTCTGATGAAAATAGAAGAAATGGTGAAACGTTATAAATTTAAGTCGTTGTATCATTGTAATTAATTGAAAAAAATCAAACATCTACAATTTCATGGGAAATTAAGTCAGAATCTCACTTTTTGAGATAAACAGTGACATGGTATAGCAACTTGACCATTCTTTTGGTTTGGACGAAGTTTTTTGTGCTTTGGCCATTAGCGAGTGCCTCAAATTGCAGTTTCGCATTTTTTTGCCACGCGAATAGGCAGCAGTACATTAATCGGATTACTAGGATTAAGAATTGACTATTGAGAGTGCGTGTAGAGGTACTCTATAATGTTGCAGATTCACAGGTGCCGGCCATGATTGGTGAGGCCATGATGATGGCATCGGTTGCTCGGGTTCCACGCACAGCGAAAGTCGGGATCCAGTACTCGGCAGTTTCATTTGCCCCCCAAATTGTTGAATGGAGACATCAGCCTTGTCTCAGAGATATGTGGTCCTGTGAAACTAATACATACACACGCAACACACACCAAGGTGTCCTACCCTCCCCTAACTAACTCAGCCTACCCTAACGCCTTTTTTATTTTTATCCAAAAGGCACTAGCTTTTTAAAAAAAAGTATCAAATGCGACTCGAAAATACTCAAAAATATACATTTACTGAGGGATGAATTAAAAGTGACCATTCGTAAATTATGTAACATCTTTTCTTTTGTGGGGAAGAGATTTTAAGAGGGGGAAATGTTACAATTTTTATATTGGAGGGAGGGTATGTCGAGTTCCACATTGTGACGCAATTTATTTTAAAGGATTTTTCATATATTTGTTGCAACTTGGGGGAGGGGTGAGACATAAAATAGGATGAAAAAGTGTTACGTAATTTATGGATGGCTCCAAAAAATTGAGCGTAGATCATTTGCCAAAAATATTCTACACAAAAATTATATAAGTTTGGTAAAGATGAAAACCTATATTTTTTCAAAGATAAGTTTTATATTCATTGGTATTTTTTAGAGAGAGGAGTATTATTCTGTACAAAAGAAGTTTTAAAGTTCTAACTTAATCTTTCGATTTTGTTTAAACATTATAGAAAAGTCTGACCTTTCTGTAGAAAATACCAATTAGGATTTAACTTTGAGAGAGTATATGTTTTCAAATTTGAAAGAAAACTTTAATAAAAATTTTAACTTGACTGATTAATGAGTAACGTGATAAATGAAGTGAGTGACGAGTAACAAATGAATGATATACTACTAGATTATTGAATATTGAGCAGTTACTCGACAAAGTTTAATAAAATTTAAAATAATATCCAAGATCAAATGAAAAGCTTTGGATTCTTTAAAGTTATCATCAAGGTACTGCTTTTCTCAAAAACAAATACCTGATAGAAAGCTAGGTATATCGCGATATGCGCACAATTGTAAATCGGATTCTAAATGTTGATCAACGATGTTGGAAAAATTGGAAGTTTTTCTTACCCAGGCTTCTCACTTGTTTTCTCCCAACCCCCCCATTTGAGACTTACCTTTTGCTCTCTCGTGGGGCCATTTCCTGGTCTCTCTTTGAAAAATGGGTAGTTGGCTGCTGTATAGTCATACTGCCATTCTGCAAAGTGATTAGCGACGTCGAAGCCTCTGTAGTTGTATGAACAGTACTCAAAATCTATGAGTACTAGTTCGGGTTTTGAGGTATTTTGACGCAAGAGGATGTTACCCTCCTGCATATCGTTATGACAAAACACCACTGGGTGCTTCTGTTGTGTCACCAACGATCTGAAAATAAAAAATCCACATTAGAAAGCACACCAAAAATGTATACAAAATTCTGTCAGGGTATATAGGCTTAAAGGCTTCATAGTCAACTGTCTGTGAGGTGGTACCTAAATAATAAATAAATGATAAGGAGTTACTTACTTGTACCACTTAATTTCATGTTCAAGGTCAAACGACTTAATGGCTTTGATATTCTCAAGTTGAATAGAGTCAATATCTTCAATGTTCTCCAAAATATTCGTTGCAGTATCGAGCCACTTGTCCATAGTGTCCCACATCCAGGAGGGCTCTTTGCTAATTGGTACCTGCATTTTATGGATCATCGCCATCTTTTCTGCAATCAACGAACTCAATGTAGGATCAGCCAACTCTTTTGTAAGAAGGGGACGAGCAGGTATGTATTCTTCAATTCTTCCACCAGGGAAAATACCGTGGAGCTTGGGACCAAGTCTTCTTTCTGATAAAAGTGTGAAAATTACAGATTCCGTAATCAGACCCTCCAGGGCTCTCTCTCCATGAATTTGTCCATACAATCGCAATAAAACTTGACGAGGCTCTCCACGAACTGGGGTAGCACCTTCTGGCAATTGTACATTGTATAACCAGTTGCTCAATCCTCCACTGTAATAGAAAAATCATCAATTCTTCATTACTCATCTATTTATCTATTGAAACTTTCAGACATATTTTTAAATGTCTCAAACATTTTCAAGGACTTTAAAGTTCTTGCGAGAAATAAGGAAAATTCATCATCTTGACAATCTTTTTTTAGATAAAAAATTTCTTTACTTTTCAAAGAAGAGAGATCATATTAAAAAATGCTGCTTAAAAAATTGTTTCTTGGTTGACTTTAATTTAAACAAATTAGATTTCAACTAACCTGATGCGTTTGACAACGATGTTGTCTGGTGTAACAAGTTTCCAAACTCCATGTAAGTAGTCGCGACAGATTCTTGCTGCAGTTCCTCTCATTTCTGGACTGTGCTCAGACATCTGAAGCATAAAAAATTACATCATCAATTATAAGTTCTTCATTTATTACCACATTTCTTTTATGAACAATACACAAATTTTCACTCAATATTGCAAACACAACACACATAATATAAGAAAAAATTGGACTATGATGCAATATTACACAATATTTCCCTAACATATATTGTATATATAAAAACTTAATATTTATCTATTTTTACCCTCAAAATTTATTTACAATGTTTATGATTTTGAAAAATTGTTTTTAAGTATTGCAGATTTTGCAACTCGGCAGATATTAAATTTACTAAATTTATTAAATCTTAATAGAATATCTGAATCAACTTTCTTTGAAATTTAATAACTAAATTCATTTTCATAATTTTCAAACCTTCACCTGCTAAGTTTTTCACGAAATAATTATCCACCGCGAAAATCAGTCTTGAAAATCGTGAAGAAAGTTTTCCATGATGATTCTGGCATAAAAACTTGAGCCGACTGACATTTAGACACGAGGTAATAGCAACCGCCAAGCAGGCGTTTGCGCACAGTATATGGTCGATCAATATTTGCTTGTCACGTGTACTAACGTACTACAAATAGTAAAACGGTAAGAATACAGAAAAAACTAAGTTTTGTTTAGTTGACTTTACACTACGTATGACAACCGTTCATCAAACCAAGTCAAACAATTGCTACACTTGGATTTAAAAAAAAATTGAAAATCAATTTTATATTCTATTGTTTTTAAATCTGAAAAAAGTCATTAAAAAAGGCACTTTAATTTTCAATAAAAAATTGTTACTTATTTGTATGTAATTATTATCTGGCAAGTATGAGATTATATTGGCAAGGAAGACAGTCATTTTCATTTCTTTTTCATTTTCTATGCCGGTTTACTACTTATTTATATTTTTGCAGATTATAAATGCTCTATTACTTTAATTAAAATGAACCTTCGTTGATCCACAACATGAGGTCAAATGTCAATTCTACATTGCATCTATACATTCATTAAAATGACATCTTTAACATATATTTAATCAAGCAATTGAAATTTGTCGAAAAATCTATATTAGTGAATAATTAATAAAATATTGATGATATTTCAAAAATTTATCAAAACAAGTTAAAAAACGTGCATGATGACTCATTTGAATATTATCGCGTAACCATATTGTTGAAACTAGAATATAGAAATATTAAAATTTTTCACAAAAAATAGGTGATAATAAAATATGCTATGCTAAATATTAACTAAATATGAACTCAATGAATAATAATTATAAATGACATTGAGATAGAAAGTTGCTGTTTAGTCTTTAAAAAATCTTATATAATTAATTTTCCAACACAAAAAATAGTTTTAAAATTTTCAAATCGACTTATTCTTAAACAATAATAATTCTAGGCAAGCTTACCTACAATTACATAACTTTTTTCGCAGGCTTCCTATTTTTCACGATACAAATCTGTTTATCTGTTAATTCTCTTTATACAATTATCCTATACGTTGACCCTTGGAATGTTATTATCTTAGAGTTTCGATAAAAGTCTTTGTATTGAACTTGCTTTGTTTCAATGTTATTTTTGCAATTCTCTGAACTAAAAACTTTAATAAGTTTGCCGTTTGAAATTTTACTTATGAACCCAAATATATACATAGCAATTTTTTCCATAAATAATTTATTGAGACAATAAATGTGAGTTCTGCTCTAAAGAAATTATGTAATCTAATACGCTGTTACTGAATGCATAATCGACTTAAGAATTGTTTAAAGAAGACTTGACAATTGATTCTTAAGTTGACACAAATACTAGCTCTGTTTCAAATTGCATATCGCATGAAGATTGTGATCTGATAAATTTTCAGTGAATAATAATCCATAAACCAATTCAAGAATGAAAACTACTTTGTAGTGAGACAAAATAACATTAGTCATCGACTTTTAGATAAGAGAAACTAACTTTATTTATCAATATCATTATGATACTGAACTAGCACGGATTGCAGAGGAGCCTCTCTGTCTGGTGTGGAATGAAGCACCTTAATTCCTAATCGATTAGTTACATAATTTTACTCACCGATGCACAAAAGAAACTGAAACTTGAAAAAAAGGAAATGGAAAAAATTATATTATTTAAAAATCCAATGTAGAACTTTTGTTTTAAATTTATATATATTGGATGTTTCATGAGCTTAATTAAGTTAAATTATTTTAATTTAACACATACTGGATTCTTAAGCACATCAAAAATATCTCCAAATTGAATTTTAGAAGAACTAAAATATTTTCTGTAACTTTAAAAAAAATAAGCGATGTTAATATTTACGCGAATTATTAAAAACTATCTTTTTTTTAACTTCTGAGATAATAGTTTATGACGAATTTTTATAGCTAATTATGCAAAAGTCACTCCAATGTCGTACTGATAAGTTTTTAATGCGCATTCAAACGTAAATTTCTGAAAATAATAGAGAATATATTGGGGTATGTCTCTGATATCAAAATACAAAAAACATTGTTCTTAATAAATTTTTTATTATTTCCAGAAATTTCATCAATTATAATTACTGTAAAAATAATCCAGGAAATACAAATCTACATGACATTAAATTCAAATTTAGAAACACTGCTTTATATATATATTTGAATCCTCAATTTTTCTTAATATTTTATAATGATTGTAATTATTCTACATCATACAGTCATACACGTAACTAAGATAAGAATTGAATATTTTTTATTTTTACTGCCTTATGAAGTTTAATATTAATATGTATATAATTTAATTGTATTACAAAAAGTGCTCAAGAATTGTTTTTTTTTAAAAAGATAAGTCCAACTTTGTAGAGGGCGCCTGTGGCATTTTCCGCATTTTAGTGACCAGGGGAAATTCCATAGTTCATGGAAAAGTTGACATAGATATCTGATGAAAGGTTCCAAAGATCCTTTGTTTTTCCGACTTCAAAACCTTTAGAGATCCTTTCGTAATTTGAAGGGTAAGTCATGGGTAAGTATAAAAAGATCTAATACGTCTGTACTGTCTGTTGCACCATCTCTCAAAGGCAAATATTGAAATATTTAGAAGAAGTAAATTAATTTCTTCCTTCGTTACGATTTTTAGTTGGATTTTGGAGTAGAAATCTTAGAAACTTGAACCACTCTTTTCTATATAATTAACTAGTTACATGATCCTGAATATTAAATTTGGATTAATTAAGTTGCTAGAATTAGGGTTTTAAACTGCAAATACATCATATCATCAAGTAACGTCATATTTTGCTGTCTTATTCGTTTTCTTGCACCTTGTACTCAATATATTACAAACTTAAACTTCTTACAATTGAACAATAAAACTATATTATCAATAAAGGATCTTGTACATATAGAATTAAAAACTAAAACTATAACTGTCAAAGAAGAGTATTATTTACTAAATGTGACACACTCTTATGCGAAAATTGAAAAAAATGTCTCATCAATGTTACATACCTTGTTACTGACACCCATTTTCAAAAATTGAAGGTAGATACCCGATACTATCACGCAAATAAACTTGAGTAAACAGGATCAAAATTCTTCCAATTAAAATCGTTTATAAGTACACACTTTCGGTTCAAATTTGCACACCTTTTCGTTATGGGAATAGGTATAAACTGACAGTTCGTGGATCAAAAGAAGCTTTTGATTGATGAACTTTGTAGATCGTTTGAAGCTATCTCGTGAAATTGGTAACTTTTGGAATCTCCAATGCTACGTGGCCAAAGAGAGGCAGTTCAGACGTGTTCAGAAATCTAGAGAATGTTTCCGTTTATAAAATAAGCAATGCTTTCCGTTTCTGACAGCGTGGCGATGACGTGGTTTCAGTAAACGCGACTTATTCCTGTCACCTGTGACGGTATGCGAATGAAAGCTAGCCGAGCGAAAGCATCACTAGAAGTTAAAGTTAGCTTCGTCAGTCTTAAAAATTATAGAGTGGGGATTCTTAACGTATCATACTCATCCGAACAATCTTATAGAGGGGATATTGTAGACCTAGAGTTCCTTTATACATCGAAGATATAATTTTATGATGATTCGTTTTTTATATCCAAATCATATGTTATGCAGATCTGCATAGCTGAGCATACATTCACCATAAAATTATTATACATTTGCGGGAAGTTATCCCACTGAATTGCTGAAAAATCAGCAACGGCACCCAATTTTATAACAAATCATCAGCAAATATGTTAAACATACAATGTCCGTGTTTTTATGAATTTATTTATACATAAAATATGTGCTTCAGCAAATGATTCATTGCAATAACCGTACCGGAAGTACATTATATATGTATGAGTATTATAATGAGTAAATGGAATTCTGATGATGCTCTGACGTCATGGAAAAGTACTATACGCACGCGTCCCTGTTCTGAAATACGCGTATTTCCATTCATTGAGGAAACTGCACCTGCAGGACGCAGCAACGCAGGTGATGCAGATCAGTTTGTTCCTTCCTGTTATACTATTTGTGCGTGCTTTGCTTCCCATGAAGTTTTCACTCAGATTTGAACAATAAGTTATTTTAACAATCTTAAGTCTCAATCAGTAATGAAATTATTATGAAGCTCAATTGAAATCATCATTATAATTGAGTGAGGAAAAGTTTAATGAATGGATGAAAATCGTAATCATGTTGAGAAAGAAAGACATTTGTTGAAATTGCAACTAGGTTATCCTCGATATGAGATAGACGACACGTCCGCGTCAGATTAAAAAATCATTCTTCAGGTTTTTCCACATATAATTCTTGATAATAAATCTTTTTATAATAAACAACCTTTTTCTAAACGAATGGTTCGTAAAACCTGGCCTATTAATTATACAGTAAATGTCAATTGATGTCAGACTTTGTTTTGATGATTCCAGAATACGTAATTCTTTTAACATGCTAAAGATGTATATTTTTTCTTTATAAAAATATAAATTTTCTTACAAGAAGTTCAACGTACATCATAAAGTTTCTCCTTCTGACCTCGTATGTAGTTTCAACACTATACTGAAGGTCAAAAAATGAACTCAGAACAATAGACACATATCTGATTGATATGTGTTTTTTGCGGTATGCGAGACTTTATGTCAACAATAATAAGCGAAAACAACTCACGTGTTAAGTATAGTGTACGAACATTACTAGGTCAGTAGATAATAGTGAATCATTGATGTGATGATTCGTACCTTTGCATCTCAAGATTGTATACATGCATATAAATGATTGTTTTTTATAGATTTCCTCAATGTTTCCTTTATAGAAATTTCTTTAATATTCTTTTCAATATTAATGATAAGGAAAAATGTATACAACACTAATTTGTATAGAATTTATTCTTAAGGAAATTCTCCTTTATCTTTTCTAATGCAAATAATCTTAACCAACTAAATATAAATATGAATCAAATACAGGGGCGGCGCAGCCCAATTTTTTCATGTATGGATTTACGATATAACACCCGTAAGGGGGGGGGGGGTAAACCGAAATTTTTTCTTTTCTTCTTCTTTATTTGAAAGAAAATGTTTTCCTTCGTACATCATTTCTAGATATAAATTCCAGACAGTTTTTCTGCCGTACAATCTAAAAAGATACATAAGTCCAATTTCATTCGAACTGAGAAAATCGAGAATAACTGTTTGCCCAAAGAACGCTAATATGGAATAAAATTTTGAATAGTTTAAATACACTATTAAGGTAAAAAAAATGTGCTCTTTCATATTTTGCAGTCAAAAATTGATTTTTTAAACAATTTATATGAGAAAATGGACTTAGTTGCGAAAAGTCGAAAATACAACGCAAGAAGAACGCAAAGGCAAAAGCATGAGCGCGGGCATGGGCAAGCGCTTCTCTTCTGTTGTAAATGCGCTCCGCACTCGGTCACTTTTACAACGCAAGAAAGTCACAAAGTACTTTCGGTTCTTTTTCAGTTGTATGATGATGACGTATTAGGATGCTATGATCAAATTTTGGGACACGCAAAGTACTTTGAGATCTTTTTCTGCTGTATTTTTCAACTTTTTCGACTTTCCTCATTTTTAAACAATCGTTTTTTGCAATAAATATTAATAATTAATAATTTTTACTTCTCCAGATAGATGCAGCTTTCTTTTACGAATCCAGTAATACCAAAAACTCATTTTTCATAAAAATGTCACTTATGTATCTTTTTAGATTGTACGGCAGTTTTCATGTATGGAATTTCCATACATGAAAATTTCCATGTATGGATTTATCCATGGCATCCATACTATTTGCGCCGCCCCTGATCAAATATTTAATTAATCAACACAAAAGGAAACATTCATTGGAATTTTTAGAGAATTTGATTTATCTGAGTCACTAGAATATAATGTACTCATCATGTTTGCTGAAGACACATATGAGACTTGTTTGCATTGAGTTGTTTGCATCAAACATATATTTGTTTGCTTATGAATTTAAGAAATCTGAAATTCAAAAAAAAATCTTCCAAGCATACACATGTTATGTATCAATAATATTTATAATACCCTTTCTGCAAAACAAAATTATATGAACAACAATATTTTACATAGCAAATAATATGTCAAGTTTTTTTTAATAAGAATTTTAATATTCTTAACTTTTTTCTAGGAAGAAGTGACTTATTATATATGGCAAAATCTGGATGCGAAAATTTTTCAGTTTTTAAAACTTATTTTGTTCTCTAAAGATGCAGAGACTCTAGAAGTCTCGAGGCATGCTGCCAGAGAAGGGTCGCGCGATATCACAATGCACCAATCGCGAATCAGAAATAGTGTCTGGAAATGTAAGCAAAAATTTGCCATCTAGTGTTTTTAACGTCATATGACGAAGATTGTGATGAAAATTTAGATGTGCCAATGGACATCTAGTTACAAGTAAAATGTTGCAAATACTAGATTGCAAAGTTCCTAACTAGGGCGTGGTGAAATGTAAGTGAATTAAGTTTATGTACTTTACTTGTGGCTCAGGTTGAAATAAAATTTTTTTCAAATTAGGTATCCATATTTTCATTTCAAGGGTTTAGAATAATACCTATATATTTCAAATGTTAATTCAATTCAATTTCTGCCTATGATAACTTTGAAAAATTTTATTTCAATTGTAATACTTTACCATAAGAGCAAATTAGTTATACCAATTATACGTTCATAATAATAAATATTTTTAGCTAATAAGAGTTAATAAACCTTCGTCTCATGTAGACGAAGGTTTATTGACTCTTATTAGCTAAAAATATTTATTATTATGAACGTATAATTGGTATAACTAATTTGCTCTTATGGTAAAGTATTACATGCCCTTAAAATAATCCAATTATAAAAACTACCTCTACATATAATAAACTTTAAGTGTCGAAGTTAGGATATAATTTTAAAGATATAAAATGGGTTCAAAAATATTTTTAAAAATTTCAAGAGATTTCAAAAGCTAGATTTCCAGAGTTTTAAAATGATATCAATACATTTTTTAAAAATTAAAAAAAAAACGTTATATTCTGAAATTGCTTGAAAATTTTTAAACTCTTTTGAATTCTTTAAAAATTTCTAATTGAAATGCCTTAACATTTTTTTTCAATTATTTAAAATCCTTTCGAAATGTTTACAATTACTTGAAATAAATTATGTTTTGTTATGGGTGGAAACAATTAGTGCAAAAGATGTAAACTGATTAGAAAAACCGTCGTCACAAGACGTCACATTCGATTACGTTTCAGAGTCTAATCCAGAGTGATAAGTTAGTGATATGAATCGTGCAGGGTTTTCCAGTTGGAAACAGTATATAATTCAACTCACCACGTTTAAAATGTATTTGTTTATGTGTCGATCGTATCCTATAACAATATGACAACATCTGCCATACCTACTGTCTCACTTTCCTCACTCGTACTGTTATGTAACAGATCAACGAACTCAATTTCCGGTGTACATCTAATATGCACCTAGTCTTTACCTTTAAAAACTAGTAGCTAAATGTTCTCAGAGTCGAATTTTTATCTTTGAGGAAGGCTTTATCTAAACCTCCCACTCCATACTTTAAGTCAACTAATAGTTTCGTAGCCTTAGACTACGTGAAGGGGGTCGCCTATTTTAAATACGTTATATTTTTAGATCAAATGAATGACTTCCTCAACATTGTTGAGGAATCACCTCAATTTTTTGTATCCAGAAAACGTTGAAAAGAAATATTTTTCAAAGATCTTGTGAATTATAATTTAAAAAGATTGTGTTATATGCGCCTAATAAATTTAATAACATGTTTGTATTCAAATTTTTGGGGATTTTTGAGAGGTTCATCATGAAAGATACGCAATCAATTTACGTAAGAGGTATTAGATTTGCTTGAGGTTTCATGGCAAGCATCTATTGCCTCATCACCGAAAAATTCCCCAGTGGATACCTATCTTATTTTCTGAAGTCTACTGCGTAGATAAAGAAAAACGTGCTGGATTCGATAAGACAGTTTTGTGTCCGAGTGGATTTTTAATCCAATCCTATTGACAGTGACACATTAACCCAAATTTTTAGAGGTGATTTATACCGTTGAAAAAGAAAAATTTTAGATTTTTTCAATCTAATCCAGAAAAACATGGACTAATAAAAAAGAATAAAGATGTAAACGATGATTCTTCTTTCGTAGTATTAGCAATTGGTAATTATCTTTAAATTGCAAAAAGCACGGAAATATATAATTCTAAGAAGTAATAATTTGCCATGACTGCATGCTAAATTATATTATGTACGTCACGAGGAAACACTATTTTATTATCACCTTGAGTCACTTGTTCACACACATTGTTAGAAAACTACAGCATGAATTCAATTCATTGATTTCCAATCTCAATAGGTTAAACTTTCCCCAAATTATATGAGGATTCGGAAGTATTTACGTTCTTTATTAAAGAGAGTGGCGTTTTTGTAGAATGAGTAACCATTTTCTTAACAGATTACTTTTTTTTAAATCTGAATTTTAATACAAGTACCATAACAATCTTAATGTGTTAATCATACTTGTTTACATTGCAAAAAATTACCGGGGTTTTCATACATAGAACCTATCAACTTACGTGACTATAATCACAGCTGCACATGACCAGCATGCGCGTTAGATATTAGAAAGGAGAGGCACATCTTCGAGGTAAACATTGCAGTGACGTATTTTATTTACTATTTCTTTACATTCGCAAAAAACAACTTCACAATTTGTCAATATTTTCATTATTTTCTGTCTATTTTGTTCATCTCATTTCCTTTGAGAATACATAGCGAAATTAGCGAACATGAAATATTTCTTCTATGCAGTGTGTATGAAAAAACTATACCTATTAACTTAAAATATATCTTTTTATTTAAATTTTCTTAAGATTTCTATCAGTCATAATTTTAACTTGGTATATCGCAGTAACAGGTGTGCAGATTTCTTTTGTAAGTACATATTTCTCATGTTTAGGAATTGATTAAAATCGTATCGAATGCAGAGCAAATAATAAATTGTTGCTACCTGATAAAGTACTCTTGACACTTTATCTTTGTTGAAAAATTGTATTATCAGTCTGATTGTGGCCTGTCTTCGATAAAGGTTCATCGATTCGCATATCTCGTACGATCATTCATGGTCTTTTGATTATACTGTACATTTGAAAATTATAGTCTGACACGTTAAAAAAAATGTATAGAATTTGCTGACTTCTGTAAACTCAGCATGAATTCAGAAGCACTTTTATTATACGATATGGAAAAGTTTGGGAATTTTTTGTGGAATCTTTTTTGAAGTCAATAAATCAGCTTTGAGCAAAAACCTTTTCGAGGATATAAATTAGTAACAATGCATGCACCACTTATTTTAACATGTTTACTCGAGATTTCTTGTTTAAAAGTCAGTGTCCTTCAATGGAGCCCAGATAAAAACTCGAGTTTTTATCTGATATATTATGCCAAATTTTACGACGAATTATTATGCCAAAGCTTTGATAAAAATGCGATAAGGAAATATTTACAAAATATTCAATTGAATTATACTTGGCTGATTACAAAGGATAATTGTATGCATACATCATACTAAGCAGAAAATTCTTACTATTTTGCCAATATTCAATCAAGTTTTGAAATAGGTTTTACGTAAAAAATATACCAAGAATTTTATTTCTCAATGCTGCATTACAGTTTCTAAGTTAATTCAAGAATATTAATGATTGCTTGTATAATACAGATAAAAGGGCAATAATCTCAAAAGCTTTCCTGATAGTGTGAAAGATTACATAAATGGAATAATTTGAATTTTTGAGATAATTGCACAAATTAATACCTGAAATAATATGAATATTAAATATTAAATAACGTTTTAATTAATATCTGAACAGCTGACATTTACACTATCGTCACATATACTTATGAAGTTCATCTTGAGTTTTCCACCTGACAAGTGGAAAATTTTATCTATATTAAATACTTTGAATTAGATTACTCTACAAATATAAACAAACGCTAAGAATGGAAAAAACCACTGTTTTCGATAATTTCTTATATGTAAATTCTTTTCTGTTTTATATACGATGTGCTTTACATGATTTTTTATAACTTTTCTTACTTAATTTAATTTACTTCATTTAATAAATTTTTTCATAATTTTTATCGCATAAAAATACAAAAAATCATGGAGTATTATAACTTTTACTATTTTCTAAGGTATTAAAGTACAGATGTCCTTCTGTTCCTGGAAGCATGAAGCAGAATTGTAGAATGACGCTTAGAAAAGAACAGAAAATAATCATTGCTTGCAGAGTTTCGTTAGTGTTTTATACGTGAACGTTAACTTTATCTTTTGCCAATATAAACTTGTATTTTTACCGTTAATTTTCGTACCTAGACTCAAAAAAGTTAGACAAATTGAGAGTTGTGAAAAGAGAAAATATGTATAGTGCGGAGTTGGTGAATTTAAAAATGATACCGATAAACTTTACTTTAATAATATCAATACTATTTAGGTAAGACTTTCACTTCCATTTTGTGCATTTAATTCACGTGTCCGTGATCAGATTCAAGGTTTAGAGCCAGTTTATAGAAGGCGCGGCATACATAAATATATTCTATTTTAACTATATCTCGTAAAATCAGGATGTATTATTTTAATACTGATTAGTCACCTAATAATTAGGGATAAAGAACTACATTTATTTGAAAAAATATAAAGAAAATAAAATAAAATTCATAAAATAATTGTATCTTTTTTCTGAACGCATTGTAAAAGTGTATTAAAAATTTTGATTTAAAATATTTATTGCAAATTTCAAGTAAGGAAGTAATAATATTTTTCATGCGACAAAGCATTTTCCAGTACTAAATATCGGAAACTGTTTATTGCACGTGATGTTTTCGCTACTTAAAGCAGAATCAGACAAAGTATTTTTGTGACAAGGATCTCCCTGGGTCAATGTTTGAATTCGAAGTCACGTAAATAGTTCGTTTCGATTTAAAACTCAACATTCTGCCATATATTTTATTTCTTTTTTAACTCGCAAAGGTCATTATTAAGCGTCGATAAATATGCTTGTCAGTGGTTGAATATTTTTATTTTGCATTCCAATATAATATTTCACAATACAACTATAAAGTTTCTTTATGATAAGCATTCGAAAAAAAAATTAATTAATACGAATTGCATGCTATAGAAAATCGAGTAGTGTAAAATATGAAAATATAAATTATTCATATATAATATAGAACACTAAGAATAGATTCGTTGAACTTTAAACGCATGTTTTATTTTTAAACTCTTTCCGTATTTGTACAAACTACATAGTTGTATTCTTATTGAATTCACTATTCAAATTATTGTTTATTTCTGAATGAGATGATGTGTCGCAATCTATTGGATTTAATTCGAACTGATATATCGTAACTATTTCTTATCAAAAAGAGACGGTGTGTTATAGGTACATATATCAGCAGATGATAAAGCACATTTATTAGATGATAACATTTCTTTTCTGAAAAAGATTCTGTAAGAATAAATAAATCCAGATCTTTTCTAATGAAAAAGATTGTATTTGATATAATTGTGAGAGTACAAAACTAAATGACAAAATGAAAATAAATAGTAATTGACTGCTTTTTATATTCCCATAAAAAATGTATGTATCTTTTGAAAAAAAAGAAAAAGAAAGAAATAGGATGATTAAGAAACTTGCCAACCCTTTTAGTCAAACCGGTCCAATCGAGATTTTTCCCGGTCTCCCGCCAATCCAAATAATCATTGCTCTCCATTCTTCTATATTATTATAGACAGATTTAAAATTTTAATGTTTAATTCTAAGGAACTCGCACAATTTTATCTTAGCCGAAAATTTTTATCAATATATTCTAACTTTTCTTTCAAAAATTAAGCATGATATATATCTATATTTAAACTTGGATTAGATTACCGGCCATAAATGTATTTGTCTTCTGTATTGATATAAATTGCACTTGTGGATCTGCTTCCTTTTTATCAGATACGATACTAAAATATTCTGTTAGTCGTTCAGTGTGCTTGAAGCCAATCAGTCTTCTTCCATCTTTGATCAAATTTTGCTTCTAAACTTGTCCTAACTGTATGTATCACGCTACAATTTTTGTTTTTATGTTAAACTATAGAATATTCTGTACAACATTATACTGATTAAGAACAAATTCTGTCTTTTAGTGCAGTCATGTGCTCTAATTTACCAATTCAAGAAGAAATTAAGGCCCAATCCTGGGGCTCTATTAATGGAAAAGAAGTGACAAAGTTTACACTGAAAAACAAATGTGGTCAAGAGGTAGATGTAATAAATTACGGCGCAGCAATTACGAGTATCAGAACGCCTGATAAGAATAATCAGCTAGCAGACATTATCCTTGGATTCGACAATTTTGAAGGTAATGTCAAATAAAAAACTTATATAGGTATATTATGCATTTTTTATATTCAGTTAATTAATTTTCCTCATCACAGGTTACTTGGCCAGGAACAATCCTTATTTTGGGGCAACGGTTGGCAGAGTTGCAAACCGAATTGGCAAAGCTCGTTTTACACTCGACGGTATAAACTACAGTTTGGCAAAAAATGCAGGAGAAAATTCTCTACATGGAGGTTTTAGAGGATGGAATTCAAAAATATGGGAAGCCAAGGCTATCAATAATTCTGTTGTAATGACTCTTTTGAGTGAAGATGGAGACGAAGGCTACCCTGGAGCTGTAATTGCTTCTACAACATTTAAATTTAACGATGATGGAGAATTGAGCATCGAGATGAAAGCATTTAGCACAAAAGCTACTCCGATTAATCTAACAAACCACAGCTACTTCAATCTCGCTGGGCATGTAAGTTCATTGTATATTCATTCATCATTCATCATCATAATTGTTAATAATCTATATATAATAAAGTATTTAAATGTATATATTTCGAAGGATTATAAAGAATTTTCAGATATTCAATTAGATTTTAAAGGTTTCTAAAAATTTCAAGATGGAATGGAATGTTAAGAGATTTTGAGGAATATTGAAGGATTTTAAAGTCATTTAAAAGGTTGTTCTTATTATTTTCAATATACATATATCGCGTTCTTGAAACATTTTAAATTGAATTCGTTTTCAAAAAAACTTTTTTTTATATCTTTTATTGACAACACCATGTTTCTCGCAGGTATAATAATGTTATAGTATATATTAATAATTGATGTATATTTTTTTATTAGAGTACCAATTCTGATGAGATCTACAAACACGTGGTTCAAATAAATGCAGATCGTTGGACAGTAACTGATTCTGAAAGCATTCCAACAGGAGAACTCAGACCAGTTGAAAACAGCATTATGGATCTAAGAAAGTCAACTATCCTTGGTGAAGTTATCAATAAAGTTCCCGGAGGTGGTTACGATTACAATTTCTGTCTGCCTGACTCAAACTCAACAAAGACCAAATTCGTGGCCAAAGTGGTTCATCCAACATCTGGCCGTGTTATGGAAGTATATAGCAATCAGCCTGGAGTACAATTCTATACAGCAAACTATTTTCCGGAAAAAAATGCAACTGGAATTTTTGGAAAAGAAGGAAAACCGTACTTCAAACATGCTGCCTTCTGTCTGGAAACACAAAATTATCCGGATGCTATAAATCATGTAAGATTATTCATCATTAAATAATGAAATAATTTCTATAAAATTAATGTAAGAAAACAATTGCTAAGTATCTTGATTTTGCAGAAAAATTTCCCGGATGGCGTATTGCGACCGGATGACGTTTACCGACATCTTGTGATATACAAAGTGGGAGTTCAAAAGTGAAAAAAATATAACAATTTCTGTAAGGAAGGTAATCATTTTATGTCTAAGTGTAATCTATGCATTTAAAATATATTGAGCACAATTTGCATAATAAAGAAATTTTTAATTATTGGAGGATAACATTTTCAAATTCAACACTTTAGAATCCACATAAATTTGTTACATGGGGGAGAGGAAGGCTTACGTAATTTACCCTTCCATAATTAACAATAGATATTTTGCGCAACGAAAATTCTCTGAATTCAGCTTAATGAATTCTTCTTACTACGTAAAAACATATTTTAGCTCAAATTAGTTTTCAAAAAATAAGGGAAAAAGGGTTACGTAATTTATGAATGGACCATAGTTAACAGGTTGGTAGCATTGAATACATTATCATACATGCTTAGATCTACCTTGATTCCTAGTGTTTAATTTGACCATGAAACCAACGACGTAAAATTTAATTGTCTTGCAAGTTCTGGAGAAACTCATAAAGTTCAAGCATCCTTGCTTGAGAAATGAAACCACTAAGGGGTTTAACCTATTTACTGAAAATTTGCTTTGAAGATGCCTAATAACATAAAATCCTTTATATGCTCCGTATTTAATATCCTCGATATTTAACTCATGTCCTCATTTTGTACCAGTATGTTCAGTTTAATCTTCTTTCCAATAAATCAACGGGATTTTCTACATTAATAACCCATTTCATTAGACTTACTCAAGTTATTTTCTCTTGAATAAAATTCTGGTATCCTCTGATAAGATTCAAGGAAATCAATTACTCAATTTATGTCACTTCTCGACAACTTCTTCTATTGAACGTATATTTAAGGGCAAATGGAAATCATGTATTTATATATATATATATATATTTCGCCAAATTTCTCATAAATAAATAAATAAATAAAATACATTTTGTACAGCAGATAGCAACGAGGAAAAGATTTACCCACCAGTAGATACATTTTTTTCTAAAATTTTGCGATTCCAAACCAACTATTGGCTAGATTCCAATTGAAAATGAAAATGGGTAAATAGATATAAATAGGGCATGACCTTTTTCGCAAAGGTTTTCAGGCCTCAAGGTCAAGAGAATAAATATTAAAGGAGAATTAAACCCCACAAAAAACAACTTTGTGAACATTTTAGATTCGAACTTTCATCTTGAAGGCCTCTTGAGAAGTTTTAGAATCCTTAGTAATTTAATAAGGCTCTCGTTTTCTTTCTTATTTATTTGACCTGTCGAAAGCAAGAACTGCATTAGGTACTTTTATTTAAGAAATTTGAAAATAAAAAAGAAAATATCTGAGTTACCTACCAGTATTGTATTATACATTTCTCTTATTGTTTAATAATACTCAGCTTAGGGTAAAAGTTTTCAATTTCAATGGTACTTTGTTTTCAATTACATAACCATCTTCTATTTATATAGACTGATATTTACGTAAACTGCGAAGCTCAAAAAGGGAACTTGGATGAAAGAAAACTTTAAGAGAAATGATCAAATATATAATATATTCTAGTTTATACATTTTGTCTATCACGCGGCAGAAAATTTTCTTCCAACCTCGAACACGTGACTTGTCAGTGTCATTAGACTGCTTATTCAGATTTATATAACAGATTATGGAGAAAGTTGGTATTCAGTTTAATAATCATTATTTTCTCCAAAGAGTTGGAAACAATGCTTGTGTATATTTAAGGCTTACGTAATTTACCCTTCCATAATTAACAATAGATATTTATTCAACGAAAATTCTCTGAATTCAGCTTAATGAATTCTTCTTACTACGTATGAAAATTTTTTAAAAATATAATCGATTAGCGCAAATAAATTTTACTTGTCTGCAAAATTTTTTACATATAATTACTCATTTTTATACAAAAATACCAAAATTCCATAAAAACAGAGATTCTCTTTTATTAGCAATATATGGAAAGAAACTTTGATTCGGGTTCTTGATAAAACTAAGTCAATAAAGAAGAGGCCTTTAATTCAATCCCCAAGTTTCTTTATTCCCTTTCTACTGTCAATCGACCTTTCAGTTAAAATTTTTTCAATTGTTAAAGCTTGAAATTTGAAATTGTTAACTTGTGAAAGAAATTCGAAAAATGCAATGAAAACCGTATTTCATGCTCTAAATTGCGTAATTGTGTAGCTTTTTTAAAATAAATGGAACTTTTCTAAAGTCTCGTCTTATAAATTTACGACTTTTTATATTTTGTATAGGAGTTATAAGAGAAGGAGTCTATATAAAGCGTTCCATATTGTATAGGTAACAACGGAGCTTCAAGAGCAGCAGACATGGATTATGTAAACTGATATGTTCAGGGTAAATTTACACAACCTTGATTTGTATTTCTTGAAAAAGTAAAATTTTTAACTATAGGCTTTTTTTTAAGTATTTCAAAAAAACTTAACAGATTGAAAAAATTCCAAGTATCGGATAAAAATATTTTCAGCTTAAAAAGATTGACTTTCATTATTATTTTAATCACCCGGAAAATTTTTTCAACCCGGAAATGACCGTAAAAAGGTGAAAAATCCCCAAAATAGGTGAAATAGGTGAACAAATTTAAAATGGATGAAAAAAGGTGAATAGGTGCATTTTCGCATATTGTTTTCGAAATTTCAATTTCTTCAAGAAATAGAAAAACAAAATAATTTTCTGGGTAGAAATACTATAAAAGGAAGATGTCATCTGCCACACTTAGGGTTAAATTTATTTGGTGGCGAATAGTAGTTAATATGCGACTTTGATAAATATCGATCATTTGTTTTTACCCTTCTTCTTTCTATTCAACCCTGATCAGTACTTTTTGTTGCGCAATCTCCCTACCATTACAATCCGCATTTTAAAACCCTGAATGATTACCAACTGATAATACAGAGTCGGCGCACAGCATCTGAATATTGTGGAATGTGATTGGTCGAAACTTTGGAATTAAACGCCAATAAAATACGGTCTGAAAAAGATGCAGCGGGTAGCATGCTGAAGCAGAAACAGTTGATGCGCGTACTTAAATGAAGACGGAAGTTCCCTTTTCAATTTTTAGGGCCGCTCATGATTTGATATTTATAGTGTAAATAAAATACAATAAAATAAATAAAAAACCACCAACTTAGGAGGTTACGTTTTCAGGTAAGAAAACATGTGAATTTTATTTCACATATTCGCGAATTTGTGTGAACACGTGCTGCAGTGTGTTCTTATTTTGTAGATTGAAAAATAAAATGTAATTTTCTTTAATAAAAAAAAAAAAAAAATTACCGCCACCATGTGTAACCAGAATACTACATTTTTGTAATTTCATATAATTTTAAACTACATATAAATCTACGTTGAGTGACACCAACTTTATAGTTTCCGAACTTTCTTTAAAATGCTATTTTAATGAAAATAGTGTATATTTCAATAGAGATAAAAAGAAAACATCCAATCGTTCGATTATTTTGGAATTAACTGAATAACGTATTAAATTAATAAGTGAAATTAATAAATAGTGAATAACTGTAATAATTAAAGAAAGGAAGAAAAAGAGAAAGTATTGAAATTAGGTCAAATTACGAGATTGAGAAAAAAACTGAGTGTGGAGAAAGAATGCACGTTTTCCTGACTCGACACTTGACAAATAAGTAGTGCAGCTCAATGAAATTCAGACTTTGTATTGAAGAAACCTATGTGAGAAGAGTCTTAATTTTTTTGCTATAAAATAATAGAACAAAAAGAAGTTATTTTTCGTCATTCACAGATTTTAAAGATTTTAATGAAAATGGTTCATGTAAATAAAAAATTTCTAGTGCAAACCCTTATTTATTCTTTCAGTGTCTGACCATTCGAATGTTTATTCCACTGTGCAGGATTCTCGTTGTTCCTACCACACTTCAAACGAGATATTTGGTGAAACCAGTAATTCTGCTTAATTATTGAAGCTGCGTACTTTAGTAAATGAAATTAACAAATGGTGAAACTTTATGAGCTAATATAATAAATAATTAGAGAGAAGAAGTCGAAACATTAATCTTTATGAAATTTAAAAATATATTATGCATATTTATTTGGGATTCTTCATCAGTATAGAAAAAAATTACAATATAATCATGTCTAAAAAATATTTTCTAGTTTTTAAATGTATTTCTTTCACCTTCTTGATCGCGAGTTGGAAGTTTTATAGTCAAGGTTGTTGAAAAAAGCTATTGTCTCACTTTTAGCTAAAAACCCTTTTTCTTAAATCTCGAACCAGAGTTGAACCAAGAGACCGCTTGAAATATTCAGAATTCACCGATGTACTCAAAGATCGATTTTCAGACCATCAGTCTCAAAGATCTAGTTCAAGGCCTATTAAAAGAGGTAAACATTCTCAATATTGCTTTACATTGACAAGGGATCGTTTAATTTCTCAGTTTTTTTTCTGATTGGAAACACGACAAATAAAGAGGAAGATTTATTCTCCAGGGGTTTAATTATCTTTAGCTTTTTCGTTTTTTTAACCCCGAGAGTCGAAAATTAGAGGAAAAGCACTTTTATATGGAAAAAATGAAATTTGAAAAACTTTTCTAATTCAGCGAAAATAAATCTTAAAAATATTAAATAGATTCAATTAAGTTAAAGTTAATAAATTTATTCATTTATCTTAAGCAAAATTTGTTTTGTCTTGTTTACTATAAACTCCTGTAGTGAATTTCGCGCGTCATATAATATATGTGCAAAGTTATTAGCATCTCTAATTATTACATTTCAAAATTTCAATATGCGAAAAAAACAAATTTTTTAGATCACATACATATATTATACATATTCATAATATGAACAACAATTATTGAAAATTGTTTATTTAAATTTACGAACAGTTAGAAATTGCATCTGTTAAAAATATGTCAAGGTTGATATGCAATGCAAATTTTATTCTGTTTTCAATGAAAATTTTCATCATCCTATTTATCAGAGTTTAACAAAAGTGGCTAATATTCTGGTCACGATCGACTTGCATGAATATTTCTATTATTTAATTAGAAGTGTGAAAAGTTTTGCACACAAGTGACGGCGTATATCAGTTTGGTTATATGCACTGAATCCTTAGAAGCTGTCATTTTTGCCTTAAAAAATAATTTGAAAAATTGCCCCCGTAAGTTTTTCCAATTAATTTTCACTTATTCAAAGAGCCAAAGTAGGTACTCTCTGAATTTAAATGAATCAAAAGTGAGTTATTAAGTTGTTTGAGTTTGGGTATTAAAATATTGAAGATTCAGTTTATAGTTTAACAAATAAACGATCTTTGCAAAATTAAATATGAATTTCATCTAATTCTATATTTATTTTCGAACTTTATGCATTTTCGTTCGTCTTTAAGTTTCCAGAAGCATATTTACAATGTACGAGATTGAAGCGGGAATCAAGTTTCAAAATCCTTACATATTTACTTTGCTAACTGCAATTCTGACTTTTCTGAGTTTCATTAATGCAAATTCTTTGTCAACTTTGGATATTTATATTTAACAAAGAAACCGTCGAAAATGACTTTTAAAAATTTTTAAATGGATAATTATCAATAAAATACAATAAAAAAATACAATTAAACCTTTTACAGAAACGATATTGAAAAGGTTTCATGAAAAAAAGCTCTCTATGAACTTTTGAGCTGTATATTTTATTTAGTAAGTCTTTGAAAACTTATTGAGAGTTTACGAAGTTATATTAACTGATAAGCGTGTTTTGTTTCTTTGTTTATTCCGCATTCTATTGTCGCGGAAAATAATGAATAAATTACAAAGAAGCAATTAACTGACTGCCAGAAACGCCATCTCTCTGTTATTGTGTTTCAAATTCCAGAAATAACTTGAGTGCGAGAATCACGCTTGAATTTGAAAAAGTAATTAACTCTTTAACCTGGTTGTTAAATAGCTGTGTAATTTGTTTAATGTTTCGAATGATAATTTATTAAAGTTATAGAACAGCAGGAAGAAACATTTTTTCTAAACCTAACATATTTTAGGACGTTTCTATTCTAAGTTTTCAGAGAAACTAACTTCCTAAGTTTGCAGAACATTATTGTCTAATTTTGACTTGAGTCGGCCTAAAATAATCTAATTGTGAAGGACACCATACAAGAAGAAATGTAAATCTAATGAGAAGAGAGCATGATTAAGAATCACCTCATAAGCTGCAAGATTAATTGCATTTTCATTACTCAAAGAACTTGAAAAGCATGAATCCGATTGTTATGCTCATACATCATCTTTAAAAACATTTCTCGGAAATTATACTCTCTAAATCTGAATTAGTCGGAAATTACTAACTAATTCCTCGTATTCCATTTATTTTCAAATTGAAGAAGCGTAATGAAATTAAGATTATATACAACTGAAAATGCTGCACGTGTATTGATTCCAGTATTTATAATTCTGACTTACGTCAAGACTACGTGAAATCCGATTCACTTAATTTCCACTGATAAAGAATTTTTTTATAAATATGTGTTTAATTCATTTTTTGAACATTACACTATTCCTGCAATTGTCACGGGAAAAAAATTTACATTTATCTTACTTTTTACGAAAATAATTACGCTTTCGCAAAAATGGCGTATGCACTTTCAATGCCGCTTCAATTCTGAATTCTGCTCCTAACTTTTCACCCTTTTCACAAAGTGCCTTCAATGTCTCGAGAATTCTCATTTAACTATGTCAAATATATGTATATGAAATACGCTTGAGAATACCATCTTCACTTCAATGCATCTTAGATATGCCAATGATTTTTGACATTGCTATTATTTCCTTATTTCCATAAAATTTCATCGGGAAAATCTTCGCTATGATATATCTCAGCAAAAAACCAAACTACTTTTATTATTTAAAAAATAGAATGCATAAATTTGACTCTAAAATTCAAGGTAAAATATCAAAAACGATTTTAACAAAATGGAGATTCAATAAAAAATTAATTTTGAATATAACAGGACTAAGTAAGAAGGATATAAAAATATGATATATGAATTCCTATCACTAATCTATGTGAAGCTAAATTTTAATGAAAAAACCTCGGAAAAAACGATGTTAAAAAGGTATATGTAAAGTCGTGGTTGTTGAAAACGGGGAAAAAATATTAATAAAAAAAAGTGACTATGGACGCTTTGGCAGGATGCCAAGAATCCTTTGAATCCAAAACTCCCATATTTAAAAGTTCTCTACATTTTGAACTTTGTTGAATTCTCTAGAAATCCCTTTGAATTTGTTAAAATTTCCCAAATCCTTTGAAATACTTTGAAATCTTAAAATCCATTGAAATTGCTGGTTTAATCTTTTGAAAGTTTCTTGGAATTTGTCAAAATATCCTAGAATCTATAAAATATCCTTTAAAATCTATAAAATTATTTTCTTCGAGTTCTTTTAAATTTTTTAAAATCCGTTATAATTTTTGAAATTCTTCGAGATTCCATAATAATCCATAAAGGTGAAATTTTCCGAAATTTCTTATAATTTTTTCAATTTCTTCAAACCTATATAGAAATACAACTTGAAATTGTTAAACATCGTAAAAAATTCCTTAAAATCCTTTAAAATTATTCAAATCTTTTGGAACTTGTTCAATTTCCTTACAATCTTTGAAAATACACTAGTCTTTATAATTCTTTGAAAACTTCTGAAATCCCCTGACATTTTATAAACCCGTTATAATGGATGATCCCCAAGGTTTTCAATTTTAAATATAATTTTGAAT
Source organism: Synergus gifuensis (assembly GCA_904066015.1). Taxonomy (NCBI): domain Eukaryota; kingdom Metazoa; phylum Arthropoda; class Insecta; order Hymenoptera; family Cynipidae; genus Synergus; species Synergus gifuensis. The sequence continues at coordinate 2,220,912 of CAJFCO010000145.1, forward strand.
TTTTTTTCTGGTTCCAGAGAGAAAAGAGTCCAATGATCTTTTATCGTAAAAAAATTGTATAAGTTGGTTTATGAAAGCCGATATAAATTTGGCTTTAGGGTCCAAATGTGATCACCATGAAACTCGGTACGGAACAAGGAATATGAATTCAATTTATAGTTCTTAATTTTATAAAACAAAATATATGAGTTTTAAAAAAGATAGTTTTTCCGCTTTTTCGTCAATGTGATTTATCAAAAAAATTCTACATCCTTAGCTGTTTATAGAGGTATTCTAATTGTGATCATTAAAATTAAGCATTCTTCGAGAAACTAAAAATTCAAAGATTTGTAGATTTATATGGAAATTTCAACTAACTTCTCTTGTTAGGGAAAACTTTTGTAAGCGCATTCACGTAAAATCAAATAAATTTGCAAACTTTTCATTTCCAATTTTTGAGAGCTCTTATCATTACTGTTTGCTTAAAATCCCTTTCAATTTAATTACACGTATACAAACACAAAATAATTATATCAGCATTAGGTAAGAAAAATCTTACATTAATTTTTTGACATATTTGCTTCAGATAAGTGTTATTGTTGTTGTCTCATTTAATTTTAATATATCTCTTTTGACAAAAGAGGTGTTAGATATGTAATACATATTATGAGAAGCATAAATATCGTATAGAGACGAAAAGGTGCACAAGTTAAACGAAAGCAGGTACTTTGAGCGAATTCAAATAAAATAGGTCAAGATTAAAATCTAGACTACCAAGGAACCTTATTATACAGACTTTAAAAGATGCTATGAATTTCATTCACGGTCTCACATCTCGGCATACAAAAAGTATTTATTTTTATTTTATTTTATTGTTATTTATCAATAATCTATACTATGGAAAGTTTTGTTTTTAAAGAATTACAAAAATAATACCATTGAAAAATCGAAATCAATTATTACTTTCAATATTTTTATTTCTACGCAGCATAAGCAGTTTTATTTTTCTCCTTTGACTTCCATCTCATTGAATTCCAGAATACATAGTATTTTTCCTATTAAAATTTTCTTTAAAATATTTTAAAATAATATTTTGATTAGATCAACCTCACTAGCTATCCAAGAGGATTGTGCTCAATGTTTATATGAGCTCCCAATTCCCATTTCCAATACATTGTTATGTGCATAAAATCAGTCACCAAGCAATTTCCATATGGAAATCCCTCATTTTAATTACATTTGCTCGGAAAATAACATTTTTAATATGTTTAATGTGACAGACAAAAATGATGACTAACTTCTAACTAACTTCTTTATTTCCTGAAACAATAATGTTTTAACTTTAGGATCAATTACAGGGAAATGACTAAATAATTACAATTTTTGTTCCAGGTTACAAGCTGAAAAATGTGAAAAAAGGGCAGCCGCACAATAATTTACTATATGTAGTAAAAATAAACGTGTTTAAAATAATGACCATGTTTTTCATATTTTTGTGAAAAAATAACAGAAAAATAATTTTTTGCAATACACGCATATAATTATACGTAATTATAAAATGAAACGATAAAATTGAAAATAGCCAAGTTTCAGTGTAAAAGAATCCATTTCTACTTCTCGTGGATGAAACTTTCTTCGTGGATGTTCAAAAGTTTCCTAAAAAGGAGTATTATCTCAAGGAATTCAATGGACATCAGAAGAAAGAAGCCGGAAACGAGAAAAAGATAGTTATAGATACATTGAAGGACTCTGAAGACTGATTTAAAGGGTGCAAAATGTAGACATGTTACTAATTAAAGGGTAAAATGGAATTTTTTAATACAAATCGAAATGTCTCTCTGGAATACTGTCTGGAGCAGCAGAAAATCTACGTAATACCTGAAGGAGGTAAGAATCATATATTATATTTAAAAAAGGAACATTGTTTTACATTAAAACTCGTTATGTACGTTTATCCTCAGAGCAAGAATGTTTCTTTGAATAACTAAAGTAGATAAATGTCGTGTTTTCGCAGGTGTGCTTTCACGAAATAGGTATAGTTTTGTTTCCTATCATGTTAGCTTGTTTTTCCCTTATAGTATACATTTATCTTTTCCATTTTGCAGAACTTTGGTGCAATTGGGCATGGGATTCCATTCTTTGTTGGCCTCCTACAAAAGCTGGTAGTTCAACCAAATTAAGATGCCCTCCAGAAAAAGGAATCGATTTCACTGGTAAGTTCACTGAGTTACGTACTCAGTCTTTTTTTATATGCATTAATTGTATGACTTATCATAAAGGAATGAATTAATTATCTACAGTTACGTAATTCAGGGTTGGTACAAATTCAAATAGTACTTTATATTCTAATTCAGTATTCAATTACATCTCTGTATGTCCTACTTCGAATTGACTCTTTAATAATTTAAAGCTAGATCGATTGGCCAGTTATTCGTTTATTATTTTATATAATAAGTCGGAATCTCGATTTCAAAGTAGTAAATAAATACTTTTTGAACAAATTTTACACGAGCTAGACGATTTTAAGCTATACATTTTATATACTATTTGCTAAGCAAAGAAAATTTTATTAATTTCGAGTTAAAAAAACTGGTTATAATTGAAACTAATCGTTTCTCTCGACAAATTTCGTGAGAAATAAATTGAAATTATTCCAGGTCACTGAAAGCGCAGTTGATTCAAATAATGATGGCCTTTGTATGAAAAGCTGATTATATTTTATAAAAAATTTAATTTCAATAAAATAGAGGGACCTCTTTAATAGAACCTTTACCAACCTTTATCGATGCTATATACTTTTATTTTAATTACTTTAGATTTAAATGAAGAAAATAAACTAATTTACTTAAGGTTCTATTGACCTTAAGCGCTTCGCGCTCGATATTTGATGTCAACCATAATCAAAAGTGACATCTCTATTAGCTCTTTCAATTAGTTTTTAGTAGAATTTAAAAAACAGTTCAAGTCTGTTCCTCATGTATTTCCAGTTGGCTAAGCACAACTATAGATCAAATTTTCGAACTTTATGCTAATCGAGAAACTGCAACACATGCGTCTTTTGTATATACATAAGTTTCAAGTTTCTTCATGTAGCAGATGTCGGAAAATCAAACAATTTATCAGAATGAAGATATTTCAAAATCAAGGTGTCAATATTCACTTCGAACTTTCCGGAAACTTTATCAAATTTCCATTTTTCATTTTAAAAACTTGTTTTTTGAGGTTTCATTCAACAAGACAACTCGCCGGACACCCTATATTATAAGATATATATACAATTATTGACATATACATAATACTTTTCGGGTCAAGTACTTTATATCATAAAATATAAAAGTTTGATTCCTTATTAATCCTACTTAACTGACACTCTTAAATTCGCCAATACTTAGGAAAAGAAAAAAATTGAAAGTGGCTTCTGAAAGTGTCACGATAGATTTTAGTCCCTTTGAGAGTATTAATGTGGATTGAAGGTCGACTAATCTGTCCTTTTTTTGTACTACGAGCTTTTTCATCTTTGAAAACTTCAAAGAAATCAAACTAACTTCTTCTTTTGGAATCATCCATTATGTAACGCTCTTATTAGGGAAAGGGAGAAGCTGTTATGACCCTTTTACCAGTGGGTGGGGGAGGGGGTATTTCAAGAAATGTTACATAACATTCAGCGATAGAAATTCTTTGAAATCTTTCGAAATATCTTTGGAAGTCTTATGCGGAATCCTTTCATCGCATGAGAACCCTTAAAAAGTGAAAACTCCTTGAAATTTGATCACTCATTTCACTTTGAACAATTCAGAATTATGTACAAATTCATTGAATAATATTTTGGTATAAAATATTTTGTAATTTTGATTATACGCTTAAAAATTTTCATTTCTTGATATGTAGAATTTGTTGAAAAACATTGTGGAGAAAATGGCCATTGGGAATCTCGAAGAGAGTCTATGATAGAAGAAGACACCCCCTATGGTTGGACGAATTATACTCCTTGTTTCACACCAGAAATGCTTTCCCTGATTCAAAAAATTTACACAGGAAGCGAGGATGATGCAAAGGTAAAATAAGCAGAAAATTTCAAGATTGATTAAAAGTAGTCAGTTGTTTAAACTTTCTTTAATTAACATGCACAAATAATTACCAAGCTATGAAAAGAATTATGTGAAAGGTTGAAAAATGTTATACAAATTAAATACTGGGGGAGAATCGGATAAATGGGAAGTATTTATTTATTCGCATTTATTCGTCGAATTTTCTCGTAGATAAATAAATAAAATATATTTTGGGCAGAGGAAGTTCGCGAAATATATATAACTAAAGTAACGCCTTCCAGTTGCCCTTAAAAATATATGAGAATTTTTATTGTTAACATTATTTTAGATGAAATTCAACATAGTCGAGTGGACGCGAACTTTAGAATTCGTCGGACTGAGTATCTCGCTAGTAGCATTACTCGTCTCCTTAGCAATTTTCTGTCAATTTAGGTAAATTTAATAAGAATTGATAGTCCTCTTTTAAATTCACTATCTATTTTTTAATATTTATACATTATTTTTAACGATTATCTAGGTCTTTAAGAAATACGAGAACGAGAATTCATAAGAACCTCTTCGTCGCTATGGTGATTCAAGTGGTTATCAGGTTAACACTGTACATAGATCAAGCTTTATCAAAAAAAGATATGAATATTTTTCAAGTTGGGATAGAAAATACTGTGAGTATATAATAAAAATTAATTAATTAATTAATATATATAGCGTTTCATATCATGAATTTAGAAACCTACTGAATATTTATTTTAGCCTGTGCTTTGTGAAACGATATACACCCTTTTGGAATATGCCAGAACCGCTATGTTCATGTGGATGTTCATCGAAGGGTTTTTTCTTCATAGTCTAATATCAGGTAGGCAATTAATTTTAAGATTTTATAAAAAAAAATTATTAATTAATTCTTTTCACTAACAATTAGGTACATTTGTTTTCAAATTCATCGAATGTTTCTAAAGAAAAGACAAAATAAAGTACCAAACTTTAGAGAGTTTAAGTCCGCACACGACTTAAATTTTTCGACAATGCAAAACTTGGAAAATACTTTGAATTAAACTTTGTAGTTCTTTGTCTTCCTCTGCATCAAAATGAAAAGTTCCATCTCTGTTGGATTAAAGACTTTTCTCTTTAAGCTTAACCTAATTCTTTCAATATACAATAAAAAGCTTCTATTTTTTTGAGATTAAGAAAATATTAGATATTATATTCTTCAAAATATAATATTTATCAATATTTATTAATATTTGACTGTAAAAAAATAATAAATACTGCTAATTGCTTTTGAATATGATTTTTTTCATTTTTCTTCATTTTCAAAATAGTTACTGTCTTCCAAGAATCTTCGTATTACCGGACATATAGATTGGTAGGCTGGGGTCCTCCAGCTTTATTAACCTTGGTTTGGGCAACTGTAACCGCAATTTACTATCATCCGTCAAAGTAAGTCACCTTACAAATAAAAAATCGGAAAAATATGCAAAGAACAAAATTAATCATAATTATTGTAAATAGAATTCAGAAAAAGTTTATTCCTCAGATGTTGGTGGGGCTACAATCTCAGCTCTTATTTCTGGATCCTAGAAGCACCTAGAATGGGAGTAATAGGGGTAACAGTGAAAATAAAACTTTAATCAAATTCCACATTCCACGTGGAAGTTTTAATGAGAAGAATTGCAACTGATGAATATTTTTTTTATGTCCCAGGTCAATCTCCTATTCCTGGTGAACATCATTCGTGTCTTGATAGTGAAACTTCAACAGAGTAATTCTAGTGAGACTGAAAAAGTCAGGTGAAAAAAATATTTTTTATAATTAAATAGTAGTAATAATAATAATTACCCAATTTCAAATAAGTAGCTCAAAATTATTTCATTATATGTTATATTATTTACCGCAAGATGTACAGTGAGATCTCTGCCCTAATCAGACTTTCTAGTAGCTTCTCTCAACTTAATTAAGAGTGACATTTATTCGAGTTGCACTATAGAAACTTCGTGCTAATTGCATCTAAGCCAGATAATTTGTTAAATCGAAAATGTTCAGAAAAGTTAAAAATATGTCTTCAAAATTTCAGATAATTACAAATCGAAAATTTCTAGGCACACATTTTACAATGGGTTACAATTAATATCAAATTCATATTGAATTGATTTGGTAAATATATTTATTTATATTCAATTTTTGCGCGAATTTTTGTTACAGAAAAGCTGTGAAGGCTGCAGTTGTACTGCTGCCTTTATTAGGTATAACAAATTTTCTGTCGATGATAAAAGCTCCCTTGGACAAAAGTGTTTGGGAATTTGGGCTTTGGTCCTTCATCACACACTTTTTAACTTCATTTCAAGGTCTTCTAATAGCCAGTTTTTATTGCTTCTTCAATGGAGAGGTAATTAGATTTAAAGTATTATAATTTAATTGTACATATCAAACAATAATTTTGGGAATCATTTCTCTTTTGGGGGAAATTTTGTTCAGCCTCATTGAGATGGATTGTGGATAAAGTCATAAAGTATCACTTTCAATATGGCTCTTCTGATTAAACTATTCTTTATTCTAAAATCAAAACTGCAGTTTTGTTTTACTTATTATTTTCATGAAAGCAATAAGTCGTCTGCTGCAGAAAATTTTAAGACAAATATTAATTACTGATCTCCTCTGTGAAAATCATAATGTCGATTAAAGAAAACAGATTTCAAAAGAGAGTTCAATTTTTTAATTTGAATTCAGATATATGAAATCCTTTGAATTGATTAACTAACTCATTTTTTACTTTTTCAATTATTTTCCTACTTAAAACAGTTATGTAATGGGTTGTTTATTAATTCAGAGTCTGTGGTAATTAGGGCAAAGAAACATTTAAAATGCATAATTAAAAACATTGCAGGTAAAAATAGCGCTCAAAAAAACAATTTCAGTACAAAGGTCCAATCGAGCATCGGAATTATCTAGAAGACAGTCACATCTCAGTGGATCACATACACACCGAATAACATCGGGTAATTATATGCAATTATTAATATTATTTATAGTGTGACCACTTCTTTTTTGAGGCACATAAAGCGTATGCTCGACAGCTAAATTTTTATTCATATATAAGTTAATTTGTTTCATTTTAAGAATTGTAAGAAAATAAATTATCGTAATTATGTGAAATTATTAGGCGAAAGGCAGGTAGATTGAGATGAGCAAAGCGTACATTTAATAATAACATTAGTATATTCAGTCAAAAACAATAATAAGAATCAATAATAGAAATACATCAATAAAGTCATAAATTGACGAAAACCGTTACTCTTCGATCATAGTCAAAATTAAATACAAGAATAAAACAAGAGTTCACATAGCAAGTAATATTCGCAAGAAATAAGCAATATTCATAATTAGCAACTAAGCAAGTAGATAAACATGTTTAATATGAATAGCATTCAAAAATTATACGGTGAATATATGTAAAACATCGATCTCAATCGAGATCAGATACAAACAAATTGCAAATAAAGAGAAGATTCTCTCAAAATAAATCACAAGTATCAATATAAAATAATTCATGACATCTTCAAGAATAAGAATCAAATCAAAACAAGTCCAAAGTAAATCAAAACAAATCGAAACAAATCAAAACAAACCGAAACAAACCGCCACGCTGCAACAGATAAAAAGACACAATTCTCATTAGCACGATCACCTTTAGTTTAATCAATGAAAAACAAGTTATCACTTTTCGAGTTAGCCAAATCCGTACCTTTGAGCTCTTTCGTCTTGGCGTCAAGCGTGGCGAACATCGTGAAAAATATGTTTCCACGTGAGAAATCAAAACGTTTCTGCCTCTTTCTGGCAGCTCGCACGCTTATCCCTACCGAGCTTGATTTGTCCCCTCGAATATTGATATGTGATTTGTTACAGGTGATAGGCCAATAAGAACTGTCGCTCTTTTCACAAAGTTATTTTATACCGCGAATTACAAATACCTGTCACAATAGTAATTTAATTATGTATATTGTACAATGTAAATATATCTATATTGGTTGCATTCTTTCTTGGGAAACTATTATTTGCACAAAATGCTCTGGATTCAGTAAACATATAGTTTTGGATGCTGTGTGCACAGATTCGACAATATTGTATTTCTTGGTTTATATCCTAAAGCCATGTCAGCAATATTCTCCATACTTTAAACTTTAAAACTTCAACTTTATTATATGAATTATATATTTTATACGGAAGTAAATTATCATCACTTCAAACTTTCTTATCAGACATTAATATTCCAGTTTTGTTCATTTACTATATAGGACGTATTCTATCTTACTGCATTCGACTTTCACTAGAGAGAAATTTTAAATTAGAAAAACTGGCTTTTTATTTTTGCTTTCATCTGTGCTTTTTTCGCTAGCTTTGTTCAGATTTGCATCTCTTTTTTAATATCGTTCTTATAATGAATAATTTAATAGGTTGAAAAATATATACTTATATGAAAGTTTCAAATGAATAGAAATGTGTTTTAAATGATCATTCAACTCTTTTTATAATTTACAAACATTTCTTAACTTTATTTCTTTCAAGGCGCAGTAATACATTTTTAAATTTAATCTAAATTGTAGGTGGTAAAACTTTCTTTATGCATAATAAAAGGTAAATTGAAATTATACTGCAAGCTATCTACAGTTTATGCAAAAATCGTATAACTTCTTCGATACCCAAGTTTTCCCTGGGAATATTCATTATAAGAATAAATTAGATAATATTTATGAATATCTTTGTAAAAAAAAGTTTTAATTTTCTAATATTTCTGTTATTGTATGCTCTTTTTCAGAACGAAATTTCGACTATTTGTGCATTTGCTGATGTATAATGACGCAAAAGAGAATCTCATACTGACGCATATCCCAAGGTGAATTATGTAAGAAATTACTATTAAGATAATGGAATTAAGATAAACATTTTATTAGATCTCAATCTAAAATAATAGTTTTATAAAATATTATATTTCATTATTTACTACAGATGATAATATAAACTCAAACTCTTTAGTAACGTTTTAGAAACATGCGCTTGAAGACTGAAATTCGTCATTTACTTCAGCTTTTAATACACTGAATCTAAAAAACTGCAATAATTTGCGTATATTTTGCAATACCTTGTCGTATTACTCACAGTTGATTTTGTAATTAAGTTCTTGCCGTTTTCATAATTCCATAATTGTAAAAAATGCATCTATTGATAATAAGCGTAACGTAACGTAACGCCTCAGCAATTATTAAGGCACAGTAGTAAATATGTAAAAAAAATCATTTATTTTTTTAGTCACATTTTCATGTTTATAAATGTTATAAAACATTATCAGAGGAATGGTGACTTTGAGTGATCTAGATAGGTATCGTATAAAAAAGAGATGTGATAAAAAGATGGTTTTGGAAACTAGTATAAAATATTCAAAGAATTACAGAGAATTAATATTATCGTTAGGTAAAATATACAGATATTTTAATGCAAGGACATTACTCTGAAGTGAAATGTCCATTTTTGTGAAAAACATAAATTAAAGTTTTAGTATATTTACACAGTTTAGAGTTATGTTGGCAAGTTCTGTTCCAAAAGCGAAATGATTAACGTCAGCTTTGGCTGAAAGGGCGATAGAAGGTTGAAGCTATTATATAACATTATTAAAATCGTGCGATTAGTGAACCATTATCGTTATATACGACTGCGAATATATTGTCATAATTTTTATAACAATAATGTTGTATACACAAAATGTTTCACAAATACAGCTGTCTAATTCTCAAATTAGCATTAAAACTAAAAAAGGCCTAATCTGATTTACAACTACTACACAATTAATTAAAAAAATTCTTAGTTTTATAAAACTGTTTTATTTATTTATTTACGCTCTAAATATATTCAACGTTATATATTCAACTTAGTTATTGATGGATAAAAGATGTACTCCGTATTAGCTGATTGGGGTCGATCATGCATTACGTAACGCTTTAAGTCGGTGAGAGGGTTCAAAAGGAGCTTTTATGGTCCTGTTACGACGGGGGAGGGGAAGAAGGATTTCTAGTAATGTCACGTAACATTCAGCGATAGAAATCCTTTAAAATCTTCAAAAACTTTTTAATTTTCTGAAATTTCTTGAAACGAATATTGTAATTATACGTATTTATTATGCATATTTATAACATATATTTATATACAAATCTATAAAGATATTTCTTCATGTGTTGTATGGTTTATTGGAAAAAGTGAAAAAGTATATGTGTTTCTTTTAAAAAAAATGTTTCTCTAAAATATTGTACATATATTATTTTTTGATGTGTTCGAATATTTAAACCGTATCATGTGAATCGAAATTATTCGAAGAGGAAAAATGAGCTGATAAGTAAATATATGAGGAAAGCTTTTGGGAAATTTGATTTCGGATAAAAAATATTTTATATTAGTAAAATTGACCCTCTTAAATTATTGGATTTATCTTTTATTCAAGAAGAGGATATAAAACAGTGATAAGTGTCTTTATAAACTAATTATAAAATTAAGTAACCTATCACAGTTCAAACGATGAAATTAAAATAATACAAATTACATATTGCATTTTCGAATATATAATAAAAAATGTCACTATCACAAAAGTTTCTATTCCAATAAAAAGTGTAAAAAATGTACTATTTTACTTATAAACAGATTTTAAGTTATTTAATTAATTTTATTTCTTTTATTTCTTGAAATCTAAAGTATGAGAAATTTGTAAAAAGTAAAAATTTCAGTCTTTCAATCAATTTCAGATTTTAATGGAAAATAATTAATTTCCTTATAAAGGAAATTCAGAGGACGGATAGTTCGTTTTAGAAAAATGATTAGTTCTTGTTTACATTTCCTCAAAAACTGAACTTGAAAGAGTCATTACGTATTTTTCTAACATATATATATATATGTTAGAATATATATATATTACTTTATAAATAACACTACAATGCTTACTTGTATATCATGGATAATAAATCATTTCTAGTAGAAATTATAATATACTGAAAATCTATGACTTACATTTTTTGATCGAGTCGATATGAAACACATTGCTGCAGCAATTATCAATATTACATAACTAACATACATTTTATGTATTTAAAAACTGTTTAAACTATTGTATAACTACTATATAATTATTTACTCTTATAATAAAATTTTTAGCTACATAAAAAAATACAATTATTAGAAATAATTTATAGGAATTAATAATTAAAACCAAAACAACATTATAGAAAACAGTTATCAAAACTCGTCGTGAAAACTTTTTTCAGTGTCGACCATTTTGCTTCCTAGGAATAAATCTGTTTTGCTGAGGATTTCTGACAGATTCAATTTATCATCATGATTTAAATCTGAGAGATCTATTAAATGCTGAGCTTCCTGAATCGCATGTCTAGGATTTCGAGGATCAATATACATCTGAAAAAATAATAACAAACGATTTATTTCTCCGTTAATTATGAAACAGCAATATGTTTGTTTTGATTACCAATAATTCTGTGCGATCAGCTTTTCCATTTTTGTTTTTATCGATAAGATGTCTGAATTCTTTTCTTCGTTCTTCACTTCCACCAATCGGTTGAAATGGTTCTTCCCGAAGATCCAGCCCCATTCCATCGGAAGGCAAATCAGCAAATTCATTCTCTGTCAGCTGCTCATCTCCATCACGATCTAAAATTGAAATTATTATTCCGAAAAGTGTATAAAACTTTATCAATAAGGAGAAAATGAGTTTACCAAATTTTTCGAATAGATCCTCAACCATCTGCAAAAGAGCTCTATGACTACTTTCGGGATGTGTAAATGCTAAAAATTCGTCAAGTGACAATTTTTCAGGATCTGTTGCCGCCACCTCAGACCATCTTGCTCTGTCTCTCATAATTATTTCTTTTAATGGTCTTGACAATTCTGAATGTTTTTTATTGTGCGAATTAATGTAAAGTTCAGAAAGACCATGTGATCTTAAAAAATGAGCGTGATATTCTTCCCACGATATTTCACCTGAAACGAATTTGTTTTTAAAAAGTTAGAGTTTGGTCGACATTAAGAAAAATACACAATTTAAATAAATTACCATTTCGAGGATTATTGTCGATAGCAGTGAAAAGTCCGATATTTTCTCTCATGGCGCGATCAATGTGATCTGTAATTTTAGCATGAATCCATTTGGCTAATTCCTGAATATCAAGTGCCTCGTCCTCATCCGTATCAGCACGATGGAAAATGTCTTCAAGAATAATTCGAGGATCATCCTGATTTTCCAATTGTTCTACTTCCCTTATCCTCTCGTTGTCTTTTCGACTTATTCCTATGTTGCGAAAACGTGCCAAATCCTTTTCAAGCTTTCCACCAACTGTCGCAGACTCCAGTTCAGAAAAAAGGTTCTCCACTTCATTGCCTTCTTCCTTAGTCGGTTGACTTTTTAAAGGAACTGTTTTTTTGTATTTTATAAAAAATAATGTCACGTAAATTACTAACGGAACCAAAATTGTCCAACGAAGAAGACGAAGGGATACGAGGTCTACTTTACAAGTCATGATTGCGACCTAAAAATAAAGTACTTTTTGCATTAATATTAATAGTGTATTACATTATGCAGAGAGAAAAATTAATATTCCTTTTTTTGCTCACTCCCATTCTGCCTTCCAGATTTCTTGAAACTCTATCAATAAATTCATTTGAACTACATTTTTTGTCTTGGCAGCTTTAATCCCTAGAGAACTTCCTTTTTAAAACTCACTTGACCTACCTATCCAGTAAAGGTTAATTACACAAAATTTGACTTAATTTCACAAAATATAAAACACCAAAAAAGAGGTTTTTCTTTTTCAATATAAATCATGTTTTTAAATTTTAATGTTTTTAAATTATTTTGTTCTACATGTTGGATTTTTTTTTAATATTTCACTTCTTTTTGACAAATTATGAAACATACAAAAACCTTTCCTTATGCTTATGGTCAGTAACATTTTCACTATCAAAGTCACGTGTAATTATGTATTAAAATTAAGGAATTTTTAGACGTTTTTAGTTCGGTATGTTTTGCGAATTGTAGTTTTTAAAACAGTAAATCAATTTCACTTTGGTTCACGATTTTATTTCGATATTTTAATACATTTATTAAGAGATCGAGTCTCCATTGGCGCGACAGCGACTGGTCTCACAGCTCTATTGATCCACTTTCACTGCTGGTTTTCTCTCTCCCTTTCTTTCATTAATGCATGGAGTTAAAAGTTGAGAGTCACTGAGAAAAACCGCTTTGGAAAGATCTCATTTAAGATATCATAGAATTTTATACACACTTTTAAATGTTATAGTAACATTGTAAAAACCCAACTAATATATTCAAATAATAACTGAATAATTAAATAAAAGTAAAAAAAAAAATTAATTTGAAATTTATAAATTGGTATTCTGCAAAATTTTAAAACGTTAAATTATTAAATAAGCATCAAAGCTAAAATATATTTAGAAAACTCGAAATAAACATTAAATCTCATTCTGTAATATTTAACTTTTTTTCGAAAAGAATCTTTTTCAATTATGCGCCATTTTTTCCTTCAAATGTAAATCTCTTTATTATTATTATTATTATTATTATTATTATTATTATTATTATTATTATTTACAATTCTTAATAAATACTCAGTGCTATTGTTTTCGATGTTACAAAAACATGGTGAAAAGTAAATGAAATCCGTATGTAAAATCGACGACTTTGAAATATGTTCACAACAGAAATATTACAATTCATAGACATTAAAATGAACTATATATATGACAAGACAAAAAGAACTATGTACAACAGAGCGTCATTCACTATTATCTAGACTTAAGGTGCTTCAAAATCAATAGATTTTGGCTCTTGATTTTATAAAATACTTTTTTCCTCTACTTTTTAAAACCATTCCCTATATACAGCAAAGGCAAGCAAGATTTTTTGGACATTTTTTGTTTATGTGTTATTTTCTTAAGATATATTTTACACTATTATATATCTTACACTAGATATATCTTACACTAGATATATCTTACACTATTATATATCTTACACTATTCCTATAGGAATAGTGTAATTAAGAAAAATTAAAGTCAAAGATAAAGTAAAATCATCATAGGTAATTATTTTTTCACAATAGAAAATTAAAAGCATTTCTCACAGATAAAAGGTGCAGATCCTTAAACGAATCTGCTTCAAGTATAAATATTTTTACCATCGAGAAATGAAGTTATTTAGTCAGTTATTCCAGTAGTTTCTTTTTTAAGTATATCAAAATATTAATATTCGTTCGAATTTCAAACTTTGAAGAGTAAAACCACTTCTCAAGTCTAGATATTATTTTGATTTCATCAAATCTTAAAGTAAAGAAAAATGTTTTTAGCTCTATATGTATTGGAATACTGATCGTTTTATACGTATATCAGGTTACCTTACATCAGTTATTTTCATTTTTAAAAAAACCCTGCTACCAGTTTTAAGACTTTTGTATAGATCATTATTCTCATTAAGCTCAAAAAATCTCTGTCAGTCAACTAAATTTTAAAATTGATCTTCAAATTCAAAAGTGAAAAAATTCAAAAATATGTAGATTAAAGATTCACTAAAAATTGCTTATTTAAATTAATAAGATTCCCAGTGAAATATTTGTTGTCAACAGGATTTTTTAATGGATAATAATTAAGTGAGAACTTATTAAAACCTCGTTTTACTTTCTATTTGGATTTTTTCATCATTCATCTCAAGGGCTAAATTAGTAACGCCGTGGATGTTGCTACCAGATCTGGATTTGGTTGGTGGTCCCAAAAGATGTTTTACTGGTGGACTGAGAAGATCATAATCCAATTCTCTTGGATTCTGGAAGCCTGTTGCAAAACTCACAACGATACCGACGAAAACTGTGACGAGACAGCCAATTGCACTGTACCAGAGATAACTTACCTATAAAATATTTTAATATCATCCATTAGTCTGAATTTTGACAGATTTCAAGAAATTTTTATGATTTTAAAAATATTTTATGAAATTTTTTCACCTGGGACAGAATGAATATAATTTATGAAAATGAATGAAACTCACTCTGTATAAGGACCAAGCTTCTGGGAAAAATTCCTCTGATTGTGATGAAGCGAGAATAGTCTCATTAACACAAGGGCATCCATCAACAAATGTCGGTTTTCCAACAATGTGAATTTGACGATTGATTGTAGCAACCTGTGCTCCTAGTCCAATCCAACCAACCAAAGCTAAGCCTGTAAGGGCCCCAACCATTGCTCCCTTCGAATTTGCCCAAGGAACAAACATTCCAAGTGAGAATAATCCTAATGTAACACCACCAACCATTCCATTAAATGATAATGCCACCTAATTGAGTAAAAGAAAAAAGATTTAGATTTGAAGCAATACAATTTTTAATTTAATTAAGGGCATATGGTAATTATCATAAGAGCAGAGGTAAATGGCCTAGTTTTTGCGAAAAATATTTATTACTGCAAATGTAAAGTTGACGAAACTAAATTGTTCTTATGGTAAAATATCATATGCCCTTAAATAAATATTTCGAGTGACGTAGGATTTTTATTTACCTGAAGTACACCTCCAAGTCGTTCAACAACAAATACTAGAACAAAACTAAGTGCCCCAAATAATATACTAATCCATCTAGCATAAAATGCACCCCGGCTTGCAGGTAAATTGATATTAAATAATCCTACTAAAACATCTTCTACGGTAATGGCAGCTAACGAATTTAGTGCACTAGCCACAGTACTGAAACACAATAAATGGTAATTGATATAGTCATTTGATTAAAATGTTAAACTAAAGAATGCAATTCATTTGCAACATTTAAAATTCCTTAAAATCCCATTACTGACCCGAGTGAAGCTGCGAATATACCAGCAACAAAAAAGCCGGGTACTCCTTTTAAACTGCCCATGAAATTCATCACGTACAATGGGAGCAATTGATCCAGATCTGTAATTTGCCCGGCTCGCTGTGGGTCGCAATTTTTATAAACGCTGTACAAAACCATACCAGTCAGAAAATTGACCGAGTAGATAAGTATCAGTCCAATAGCAGATACCCATAAAGCTCTGAAACATAATATTCACCACATTTAGTTTCTTGTAATTATTTTCCTATAATCGTGAAAAAATTATAGGAAAATCATTATATACTGATTTTTCTATAATATTTTTCGTAAGGAATAAATAAAGCACTTACTTTCTAACTTGGCTGATATTTTCAACACTGAGATACTTTTGAATTGAAGCTTGATTACTGCAAAACATTGTGGCCCAATAAAAAGTTCCCCCCACAACGACACTCCAAAAACTGTGTCTCACAGTGGGCGTTGGATCCATGTTGAAAATTTCCAGCCTTTCAGTTTGCAAATTGTCATTCCACACAGTGGAAAATCCGCCAGCCCAGGATATTCCATATCCAAGAATTAAAAATAAAGAACCCAGGAGGACAGCAGCTTGAAAGGTATCTGTCATTATAACAGCCTTCATTCCTCCCTAAACAGAAATTTTTTATGTATGTAGTTTAAAATTTTTTAAAAGCTCAGAACGATCTAATTATATAAATAAAAATGAAACTCACCTGGGAAGCGTAAAAAATGCATACTACGTAGACTAGAGTCACAGCAACGTAAGTATTTAAGGCCGTAACTGAAATATAAATTTATCAAATTAAACTCATCATTTTTTCAATCTCGACGGATTTAACTAACAATAATTGATCCCGAAGTTCATAAAAGTAGAAGAAATATCCCAATAGGATTTGGTTCGATTATGACTAGATTTTTTGGTGCGAGAGCTTTTAAAAATCAAGACGTAAATATTTTACAAAAAGTAAATTAAGAATCTCTTAATCTGACTAATTAATCCTTGTTCGCTGCCATTAAAATACATTTTAATTGATATATTTTTCTAAGAACGTTAATTGTCGAGAAAGCATTAACTGTCAGCAATCATTCAATACACAAAATTTTGTCAATAGCTGATAGCATATAACATGCCCTTCTGTCCAGATTTCTCTAGTTTATTCCAGCTAAGCAAACGTTGTGAAATCTAGAAAATATCTAATCTGTGGAAAATCTCATTTCAGATTATGGTTTAAAAACATATTTACCATGACTTAAAGCTAATGCAGGAGCAAAAACTGCTACTGATGTGTACAATATCATTTGTAGCATGTAGAGTCCACTTGCTAGAAGTCTGCAGTGCCGATTAAAACGTAAATTTAAATACTCGTAGCTTGAAGTTAACCTCAGTTTCATATAAACTGGCAGATAAAGATGAGATGTTATTGGAACAACTAGAATAAATGACAGACAGGTCATCCAAAACTGCGTGCCCTGAAATTAATTTGATCTTTTAACTCTTTATAACGATGTAATTCCTCTTTTTGAAAGTATTTTGTTACAATTAACATATAAAAAATAAATGAATAAATAATGATTATAATTATTCAATTCACCTGCGAGTACATTTCAGCAGGATTACCAAGCAATTCAATTGCAGTGATAAAACTAGCAGCAAGTGACATTGCCATTGGAAAAGTTCCCATACTAGAACCCCCCAATAGGAAGTCTTCACTCGTTTCTTGCTTTTTAGAAAAAAATCCATAAAATGTTCCAATAAGGCAGGAGATGGCCAACATAGTTATCAATACCGTATAATCAGCCCATGAAAAATAGTTTAACAATTTCGGATGTTCCTTTAAACATTCTTCCTCTTCCATCGACTTTGCTCGTTGCTCAGCCGACGACGCGGAAAGAACAAGAAATAAAATAAGCAGTCGCAGTAGCATTTTTCTTAATTCTAAAACAAATAAAAAAACATTGTCTTTTAATATTTCATACAATAAGTAATTTTATTCGTTCTCATGAAATAATGAAATTCACCGGAAAGTAAAATACGAAATAAATTCTTAAACAAAATTCTTGTTTCCTTTCCCAAATATTATACGCCATTTAAATGATAATTACGGTTTAAATGAGGTTTAATTGAGACAGTTTCATGTGAGTGGTTAAACAAGAGCATGCAATCTTATATTCATATAAAAAGTTTGCCTCATCCGTAGATCACTTAAGCCATTTGATCCTTGCACTTGACACCTATAGTAACCTTGATAGTAACCTTATTCTTGAATGTAATTGGAAATCTCATATTGCTTTTTTATTGTACTAGATAATCTATTTTTAATATAATAATCAAGATATAATATACATTTCACTGGAGGTTGCATACCATTTACACAAACATGAAAAATTTTACGTGGAGATTATGGTCATCAAAAATTGATACTCACAATTTCAAACTTAATTAAAATATAGATCAAACCGGAATCACGAGGTTTTAAATATCATTAGAAATATTAGAAGATGGATAAGTTATTGTGTTACTATAATGACTTACAAAAAAAATTCGATACATAATAACATTCTATATCTCTGCAGAAAAGTTGTCTTACAGGCTTTATTGGTATGACCACATCATACAGAATCATAAGAGTTCTTTTTAATGTCTCTTTTTATAAACAATAAATATAAATATTATTTGAATGCTTTAGATAATTAACTTTTATAATAGCATTTAAATTGCTACGATAATTTTTCATTGGAGGAAAAACTGTTTCACAGGAAATGTGCAGCTACGTAATGTTTGTTGAGTGACAAACATTCGTGTACAAGATTTTGTTTTGATTGACAGTGAAATAATGCCAAATCTAATTTGCGTCGAGAGTATAATAATATGTTTTTTTGCTCTTTTGTCTGTTTTTTAAAACTTAAAATCATTGGCACAATATTTTAAGCGAGTTGAAACAATTAAATTGTGCGTCCTTTTGTGTACCAGATTTTTTTTATAAATTCTGATATCAATCGCGTATTTATGAAAAATAAAAAAATTTGAAAACATATATATGTATATGTATAGATCCACATATGTTATTAGAAAATTTCATTTCATATCTTTGATATTCTCTAGACAAATATTTGTTTGTGTGATATGGAATTATATATTATGAAATTTTCTCTCTTTGAATTTGATTAAAATTGATTAAAAAATTGGACTACGAATGTTATTGTTTCTTCATTCCAATAAAATTCAAGATACTCGGGTTTTCGTTCGAAATTCCCAAGTCATCGCCGAACCACCTTAAAATTGTACAATTTTTAACTAAAACCATATGAAATAAATATAAAAGTATGCCAACTTTTTAAATGTTGCATAGGTTTTAAATAAAAACTTGAATCTCAATTGGAAAGCGACTGATATTGATTTTAAACAAAATTATCCGCAAGTCGATTTTCATTTAAAAAGAAAAAGTTCATTTAATTTTAGACTGTGACCGAAATTTTGAGCATAAAAGAAATATTTAGGGAGCACTTAGACATATTGATTTTTAATTTGTTATTAACTAACCTCAGTCACCGATCAACGACACTTTATTCCCGCGTGGCTGATGGACCGTAATAAAAACGTACGAAATTGCAATTGTATGATCTTGCTGGTTTTCCTGATGTAACGCATAAATAACCGGAATAATAATAATAATAACCGAAATTTCCTGAATAAAATTTCCCCGTGCGGTTTCTTTGATTTTCGTTTTAGACGATTTATCTCAATTCAACTAAATCTCCGTCAATTATAATCACACGATAGAACTAAATTCACAACCAGATGAAAAAATCACTCGCTAACTCGCCGGCAAGTAGGGAAATAACTCGGGATGTGTGTCGGATTAAGGAGAATTTTAAGACTGATGATTTTAATTGTCTTGTGCGCCTTTATACGAAGTCTTCCCCTTCCCCTGACAAAGTCGAATGCGTCCTTATGTCAACATTGGCACTCTAATGGATGTGAGAATTCGTCAATCTCTACAGGGTTCAATTTTCCATTGAAATTTTTAACATAAACTGAACTGATGTTTAAAAGTTAATAAAGACATGTAATTATTTGTTTATTTAGGTTCTTAACTTCTACTGAACTGAAGTTAAAGAATTAATAGAGGCACGTGATTTTCTGTTTATTTAGATTTATGTTTATAGGAAATCACAATCTCGTATTCAAAAGTTTACGTGCCTCGAAGATGTTTAAATTGTTTATAGACAAATCATAAATGAAAATTCTCAGTATCATTAGTAGGACAGTAAAAGAGGAATTACTTAGTTGCAATCGATGACAAATCTTTTTAACTAGACTTAATACATCTGCTTTCCAATTATTCATTTTCCGTGAAATTTACGGAGGAAATTAGAACTTAGAGAATTGATTTAAAGTGTAATAAAATGGATGAATCAAAGAAATATTTTCTAAATTAAAATTTTTTATGTAACTTTTTTTAAATTTCATTTATTTCATTTCTGATGATTTATTTTAAAAACCAAATTTGTAAATCGTAAGCAAAACTCGGACTTTTTCATCCGGATCTATATGGGAATTTCTGAGTTCAGAAGGCCATTCAACTTTGGCGTCACGTATTTTTCGGGAACTTTGGACCCTTCATCATGCTTTTTACCTAGAAATGTATTAAATAGTAATTATTCGATTAATTATTTAACCAACTCAAAAAAACCTTCACTAGATAAAATAGCTAGTAGTAACAGCATATATTACAAGACAAAGTAGTTAACGTCCTACATTGGTTGGACAGAAAAATTCCAGCTTCACCTTTCCAATTTTTGCCAATCAAATTTGTACAGTTTAATACGTCTTTAGATACTAAAATGTCCTTTTTCGAATAGGATTTTCAGGATACCATTTTTTTAACCAAAACTAATTTACATGTTTACACATGTTTAATTAAACTTTTCTCTCTTTGATTTGAAAGGATGTTTGTCTTTTTTTTTTAGAACGACATCATATTTTATCATCATATCCAATCTCGTCTGAAACTGGAACTTTAATAACGCCTTCATACATGAGATTGTCCTCTGAGATTTATTTACCTGATATTGGACATGCTATACACATGTAACGGACAATCTTCTTCCACACAATTCTTCATCGGTAACAAAATCTCTCATTTCACAACATTTTTATTTACAGATTTATGAAAACAGGATATTCATACATATCACGTTTTTTTAGTTTAATAAACAGTTTTCAATAATATTACTTTGGAACAGCATCTTCTTATAAAAAAAAATAAAATCCCGAATGTGAAAAAATACCGAAAAAATAATTTTCAAAAATTGAAATTTCGGTAAGTTTTTTCTTTTGTTAGTAAATATTTTCGGTAGTTTTTCACATTCGGAATTTTGGTTTTTCGGCAAAAAGATGTCCCAGTTATTTTAAAAATTAATTAGAATCGGAAAAATAAATACCAAATTACACAAATTAACGAAAAAAAAATAAAATAGAAAAAAATATATAAAATAGAAATATTTAATACAATAAATTATAATTTTTTAACTTATTCAAATAATCATAGAAAAGATAATAAATAATTGCTGATAACTCCGATCAAACATTTTTTAATTGCATATGATTTCTTTGGACCTTATATAATATATTATTTCCAAGGAATTCATGGACAAAAATTCACTTTGCTAAAAAGAAACTCATTAAAAGTCAATTTAAATAAAGAAAACCTTTCGGTAAGATTCATCTGTCAAGATAACTTGTTCCGATATTCTCTCCCTTTTTTTATTACTATGATGAGAATGGAATTTCTTAATGGCATGCCTAAGGTTATAAGGTACGCCAATTTGCTAATTTTCATATTAAAAATTTCGGCTTAGTCCTTGTTTGCCTAATAAATAATTTTTACTTAGAAACTTGACTGTAATAGGATGACTTAAAAACGTGATTATAGATAAATATGTAGAAAAATACGCATATCTAATAGTAAATCAAAGCTACAGCTGACAATACGATTTCAAGTGTTTTTATATAACTTTTTTTAGTATGTAATTACATTTCTCCCTCTTTTTGATTCATTAGCAAATATTCTTGCTTCCTCGTATAGAAGAGGCGTTATTTTAATTTTTTCAATATTTTCACATTTCATCAACTTTTTTTACATTTTTAATTCGAATTTTGAATTAAATTTACTTAATTTCATTACTATATACATTTATTAATAATTTTATTTATTAGTAATTAATGGATTGAAATAATAGTAACATAAAAAGATTCTCGTTCGAAAGTTACGTGATCACTTTGATTTTACTTGTAGATTTTTGGACCTTTTTCATCAATTACTTCCACCATAATTTATTCAAGGCCATAACACCATTTGATTTAAAAAAGTATTATTAAGGTCAATTACAGTCATTTTGCTGGAATTTCCCAACAAACATCTATTGTTTGTGATTTCTTGTGGTCAATCTAATAAACGAAGCCATAGATGTGACCATAGCGGTCATTAGTCAAAATCTAATACATTGTCATTAGCACACGCATATGTCAACGCAAGGCGAAAACACAAAACAATAAATTAATTGTAGTGAAACCTTTAAATTTAGTTCTTTAATAATTACATCATTTTAGTTCCTTAATTAAGAAACAAAAAACCTTTAATCCGTAAAATTAGTAAATTCATCTCAGTTTTATTTATTAGATTCCTGTAACAAATCTTTCAGTTTAATTATTTAACATAAAAATTTGACTTCCTAAAGGGAACTTCTGATTAAACAAAATAAATACAATTTTTAATATTATAATTTTAACTTTAATTTCGAGTCATTATAATAACATAATTCGGAAATAATATTAGGAAGTGTGTATTTTCAATTTAAAGAGTGATGAGTCATGATCTTTGCAAAAATGGCGATGACTCCGGTCAATATGTGCCCTCTGGCACATATAATTAACATACCTAGATTCGAACATCAATTATATACAAAAAGTTGATCAGATGAAGCGTTAGTTCTTTAATGTGAAACAGGTTAAATCATATATCAGCTAGAGTTCATTTAAAATAATTAGTTCTATATATATATATATATATATATATATATATATATATATATATATAAAACTAATCAGTAGCAGTCCACTATTCAAAATATTTTAATAATGTAAAATATTTAAATACATGATTTTTGCCTTGTCTAGATGTAAAAGAACTTTGATATATGATTATATACATATATGTATATGCATAATAATTGATAATAAGAAAAATAGTTTTTTTATTAATTACTCCTTTTAAGTAATAAAGTCAATGAAAGAGATTTCAGAGTTTGAACAAAAAAGTTTTATTTCATTCTTTCAAAATACACATCTAGTTAGAAGAATTGAGCTGCTAAAGTGCTGTAATTTTAATGTGTTACAGCTTTGCGCGAATCGCACGCACTATAATTAATTAAGTAAAGAATTATGTCTACATTATACTGATTAACATTAAACACAGACCAAGTCGTATTGCAAAAATACAAGAAAAATTTGACTTTCCATACCACTAATTTTGCACTAGCAGGAATTTTATATTTCGAAAATATGTCAGGAATTTTATTTTGCCTGGAATTTTATTTTTCGGGATTTATCAATCGTCCTAATTAATATTACCATTTTCTTTTCTAACTTGTTTTAAATCCTAGCGTAGGGTAGTCGTAAGTAGATCAAGAAGCGCAAGGCAAGACTGGCTGATTATTATCTGCCTTAGATTACTTCGTTCTTCTTGAAATTCAAATTTGGTTATTAATTATATCGTAATTATTAAGTAAAGACAATACTCCTTAACTCTTAAAATATTTTTATCTTTTAAATATGTAAAATTCTACATTTGAAGAACATGAAAGTCAGAAATTGATGGAATACAAGGTCAAGAAGTTATTCATCTCAATACTAAATTGCCTTGGATATAAAATATCTCCAGGGCATAGAAACTTAAGTTAAAATTAAATTAAAACTATGTTTAAAATATATTCAGTGGAGTATTTTTCGAAAAAATATTTTAAAATATTTTTGAATTACTTGGCAGATATGTTTCAAGTTTTTTATTAGATTGATCTAATTGATGGAAATATGTAGTGGAAATTAAATAATGTACTAGAAATAAATAATCAAGAGGGAATTAAGGGAACCATCAGTGTTAATGACCGTAACGAAAAAGATATTAGCTTATGGTAATCTTCAAGTTTTTGTCCTTGGCTGACATAACGTCTCATATATATATGTAATGAGTAATTGTATAAATGTCATTTTTTTAATTGTGATACAAAGCGCGTTTCATTAAAGAGATTGATTATTCTATTATATAAAGTTTTTTTCTGTAGATAGGTAGGTTCTTAATATTTTCCAAAAGAAAATTCAGGAAAGAATGAACTTAATGACAACTTATTAAAACCTCATTCAGTTTTCAACAGCATTTAAAATACACATAATAAGCATAATTTTTATATCAAATTATACAATATCTTTTTTCACCTTCTAATTAAAAAAGTGTTTCAAATAGGAAAAACTTTGACATCATTCAATCAAAGTTGTTGATATAATTAAATCCATTTAGTCATGGTTCGTAAATATTGAGGTCAAAATTTGTATTGTCTTTGCATACAGGTCTCATGTAATTGAATTGGGAAGGAATTTCACGTGCAATTTTAATCTGTCATGGCAATCATTTATCTCGAGAATGTCACACAAGAATTTTCATGAGACTTAAACAAGACACGTAATTTGTATAGATTTAGCTGAGCAAATGTCACATACTCTCGAATTCACAAGAAATGTCTCATGCAACAATTTTTCACACGCTTTAAAAATTGAAATCCCAGATCCTAGATGATTATCGCGTCCTTTTAAAACTGATTCGACCCCTAGATATGGCATTTGACTGATGATCCATCACTCTTTTATGTGACACGGAAGCGGGCATTGTTTCACGCATTGATGAAATAATTTCTGTTTAAGACTGTTTAAGACAAAGTCAGAAAAAAAATGACATACGATATATACGAATGAAAGCAATATGCGCAAGCAGAAAACAAAAGGGCCTACCGATTGGCGCTAAAGCTCGACGTAAGCTTCAATTGAAACTGGTTCAAGCTGGACGCCAGTGGTTTCTTCTGGTTGATAGACAGTCACATTCGTCCTAATTGCCTAACTTGCCATAATTGAAGATTACAATAAATTTTAGGGCCACTTTTTAATTAAAACCTTGGACCATTGTCAGATATTACAATTCAGGTAATTATATCCGGAATTTTACTAGGCATTGAATGCCAACAAAAGAACAAAAATACCAATGTTGATTCAAGAAGTATATGAATACTTCGCCTTCAAACTGGTTCATTAGAATTCGGTACTCGCATTCATTAAAATTTAATGGCTGCAAATTCGAGGGATGAAAGGTCAATAAGCACGATATGAAGAGAATTACTGTATTTTCGGTGCGCTTAGTTTTCAAAATCATCCAAAGGAATTGAAAAGAATTCAGGAACAGGTCTACATCTTTTTTTTTTTAGTGGTTAATCCTCTTGGTTTTAAATGACAATTTTCTGTATTTAAAAAATGACAACGAAATTTCGTTAATTTATTTTTTAAAATTAAATACGCGAAAATGTTTTTCTCTTGTACAATTGAAATTTCATATATTAAAAATCAAATTGGAATTTCTCCACGCAATAAGAAAAATAATATAAAGGAAGTCAAAGCGGGTGATTAATTTTACCTGTATCATATAAAATAGAAGAAGAATTGAAGCCACTTACTTTGTAGATGATATACCTCTTTATTTGATCCTTTTTTGAGTATCACGTATTGCAATGATGAGTAAAACCACTTTTTTTAATACAACTTTTTATAAAATTTCATTCTCGGTATAGAATTTTACATATTTAAAATAAATTAATATTATTTATCGTCATGGACTGATAAGATGCATGAGTATATTAACTTTTCTTTAAATATTCTGTTATCTTATGGTTTCATCGCGATTATTCACATCACTTCAGTCATTTAATGTTTCGTAACTACTATATTACTATTAAGCCTCTTGGAAATATCTTATGTCGTATACAGTCACATACCAAGAAGAATCCTGTATTTAATAATCTATGTATACTATAGATAACATCGATTCGGCCCTATACTCTCTCTCTCTCTCTCTCTCTCTCTCTCTCTCTCTCTCTCTCTC
>CAJFCO010000145.1:2247159-2291167 GCA_904066015.1 Synergus gifuensis
TCTCTCTCGCTCTCTCTCTCTCTCTCTCTCTCTCTCTCTCTCTCTCGTAGGGCAGAATCAATATAAGGCAGAACAAGTACAAGATAAGAAATTCAGTTACCTACTTTTACCTATTTATACATATATACAGTTAATTATAAGGTAACTCGATGTTTTCAGTATTTTTTATAACATTCAGAAGTTCGATTTATTAAGTATCTTTCAAGGGAGGGGGCTGTCCTCCCAAAATTTTGGTTGGAGGGGCCAAATCATTTAAAACCATAAGGAGGGCAAAAAGGTTGACAAAAAATATCATATACTTTGAAAATGACTCGTAAACATAAAAGTACATTCCTTATTCATAGTGGATAATCTCTCAAATTTTCCAGGAGTAACGGAATTATTCATAGTTGGAAAAATTCCCTCGTAGCAACAGGTAGCAATCTTTTTGAAACCTTTCTATAAAAAATTTATCAAGAAAAGGTTTTCAAAACCTCCTGAATTAATGATTGGGATCTTCTTCAATTTGTTATTGAAATATTAAATATTAGAGTAGCAATCTTGACTGAACAACTTCGAAAAACTAGGAGAATCTACATTTCTGAAAAATTGAAGTTGATGAGCATGGAGGAAAAGCAGCAATTTTATAGAATCTCCATTATCATAATTACATAATTTAACTTGTTTGTTGATTTTATCTTCCCAAGAGAGCCTCACAAGAGGCTGTCGTTAGTTGCAAAAAAAGTTCAGGAGAAGATAGTGATAATAGAAAAAGGATGGAGAGGATAAAAATATTTTAAATCTGTTCAGCTGAACTTATTTTGAGCCGGATATTGAGTACAGTTTTTGATTTTACGAAATTTTTAATCCTTATTCTAATTATTCTTCTTTATTTATATATACCTACCTTGGCAAACATTAAACTGCACATTTTTATAATTTGTATGTACTTATGTAATTGTTTGAATTAGAAAAGTTTTTCCATTTTCTATACTAATTCTGAAAATATGGCTGAAAGAAATTCTCTGGTATGGATCGACTATGTAATAATTATAATAACACTCTGTGTGAGTTCTGGAATTGGCTTCTATTACAATTTTACAGAACGTCGTCAAGAAACTGCTAAGGTATGTAAATATAAATTTAAACGAAATTTAAGCAGTTTAAAAAATGGAGAACATTTTTAACTGAGTTTTTTGTTCTGTAGGGATACTTTACAGTTGTTGGATCCATGCATGCTTTTCCAATTGGTTTGGCGTTGATGGCAGTAATAATATCACCCATAACTACTTTAGGATTGGCCTCAGAAATTTATACTTATGGGACACAATTTTTTGTATATATTTTTGGATTTCTTATAGCAATACCTCTTATTGGCTATCTTTATATTCCCGTGCTTTATAAACTTCAAGCAACAAGTATTTATATGGTGAGAAAAATTCATAATCCATAATATAGAGTCATTTTTCAAAGATATGAAAATTTGTTTTGTGGAGCCCATTACATTTGGAGTTCATTATATTTGCAGTATTTGGAAAAACGGTTTGGAGTAACTACTAGACTGATAGCAAGTATAATAAATTTTTGCCAACTTACTTTGTACTCTGGCATTGTACTTTTCTCGCCAGCATTAGCATTAGAAACTACAGCAGGAATACCAAAAAACATCAGTATTTTTGTAATCGGTTTTGCCTCTGCAATTTATTCCAGTTTAGGGGGTATAAAGGCTGTTTTAATTACTGACATTTTACAAGGAGTCATTATGATTGGCGCAAGCATTATTATTCTCGCCATTACTGTACCAATGTTTGGAGGCTTAGAAAAAATATGGACAATTTCTGAGGAAGGGGGTCGTATTCAATTCGACAAGTAAATCTGAAAATTCAAAAACATACATAAAATTAAAGAGCAGATACATTTTTAATAGTTTTTTTATCTTCAGCTATCATTTTACATCATTTTTCAATTATATCATCATTATTTCTGTAGTTTTATCATTTTACAGTTTTTCTCTGGATCCAACAGAACGACATACCTTTTTTGGCGTCGTAATTTTGGGTGTATTTATGTTTATTTCCATGAATGTGAGCCAAGTTCAAATACAACGTTTTCTTTCCGTTAGGTACATACTCTATAATTGGATATTTTTCAGTTTTGAAAACTTTACATTTAATTTAATTCGAATTTCTATAATGAATACCCTGGCGAAAGTTTCGGATTCAATAATCCAGTTTCAATAATCCGAATGAATTCGCGTCTCATCCAAAAAGATTTTTTAATTCTTCTAAATCCTTTTCAATTCATAAGTTCTTTCCAAAGTTCAGTCCGAATGAATTCAGCATCAAATGGATTCAAAAGGATAGTACATATATTTTTTCTATCTAAAACTTTCGCAAGGGTAATACTCTCGGTAATACTTCAAATACAAATTTCAGACGCAGACTTGAATCAAAATATTTCTATTGATTATAGAAACATAGAAGCAGCAAGATCAGCAATATTTACTTCATGGGTTGCAATTTTATTTATTTATTTAGTAATATGTCTGACTGGATTAACAATTTACACTGCCTACAAGGAATGTGATCCTCTAGGATATAAAATTTCTCAAATGGATATGTTATATCCCCTGTTCGTGATGGACACTCTCTCAAACATACCGGGCTTACCTGGATTATTTATAGCTGGTAATTAATATCTAATTAACTAATTATGATATCTATTTAATTCTCTTAATAAAAAACTTAACTAATCCGTTTTTAAGGAGTATTCAGTGCAAGTCTCAGCACGATTTCAGCAACTTCGAATTCTCTTGCTGCTATCTTCTTAGAAGATTATTTAAAACCATTGTATAAAAAATGTATAAAAAAGGAATTTCCCAAATCAAGAGAGCTAATAATTGGAAAAATTCTCACATTCGCAGTTGGAATTGGCGTTATTGGAATGGCTATTGTAGCTCAATATCTAGGAGGAATTTTAGAAGTAGTTTATTCATTTTCTATATTAATTTTTATAATAATTTTTCGAAACGGGCTATATTAATGAATTTTCGAATTAATTGCAGGGATCTTTGACCATTTCTGCTTTAACAAACGGCATCGTTATTGGTGTTTTTACCTTGGGGATGCTTTTTGAATCAGCAACAGAGCGTGGAGCAATTATGGGTATTCTTACAGCTCTAATATTTTGTACATGGATGGCAACTGGACAGCCAAGATCAAAATCATCTCTAAAACTGCCAACATCTACCGAGGGTTGCAATCCCGAAAATTATTTTCATATTTCTTTGAGTAACAATACAATTGCAAATGTTACTTATAGTGAAATACTACCAGCAGTTACAGAGTATAAAATTGATATTTTACCAATCTTTAACTATTATTTTAGAATCATTGTCATTAATATTTTATTGCTGTTTACAGGAAAGAAGATTCATCTTACTTTTATTTGTACCGAATTTCTTACGTTTGGTACAACCCCATTGGGTGTATAATGACGATTTTAGTAGGATTTGTCATCAGTAATCTTACTCGAATAATTTTTAATGAAAAAACAAATCAATTGGATCTTGATCTTTTCTTTCCAGTAATTGCGGATCATATAAAACGCAGACGATTGGTGGAAAGTGAAAAACACATAACTGAAATGATGACTCGATTGTAAATTCAATTATCACAATTGTAAATAATTATTAATAGAAATTAAAGATATTCAGAGAAAACTGATATTATATCATTATTTTACAAAGACCAGAATATTTTTAATTATTACGACTTGTTACATGTTACATTTACACCTTATATGTATTATCTTTCACTTGTCGATAAGGTATAAATCAAATTGAGTTTTCATTTGATTAATTTAGTATTATAGGATATCAGTCGACAGAAAACCGGTGTATTCAATTGAGGACAATCCCTTTATTAATTAATCCAGTTTTATCTGGATTAATTAACAAGACAAATAATGGGATGAATTATCATCACTGCGAAAAACGTCCTTCACGGATTTCTAATCGATTCTTGATCTATAAGTGATAAAAAATTATAAATTACACATAAATATGCATAATTGATAATCACATACCGGTAATTCAATATAAAATAGCAGCAGGTATACTAGGGAATCTAACTGTTTCAGAAATAAATATTTATTAGAAAAGTATACTATCTCGATAAAATTTACATTTTACAGGAAGCGCTTCTAAGTTTTTATTAGCATTAATTATTAATTATCATTATTCAAATTTCAGTACCAGGCCCATCTCTTTTACCAGCAAAGACATATTTTCTGTCCATTTTGATAGTTTCTGTTGTAGAACCTCTTCGTCGAATTCTATCAGATATTACTGGAAAGAACAAATCTGGATGAAGTTTCTGCGATTCTTCCTTCAATAAAATACGAGCAACATTGCTGACAATTAATCCAACAACGACAGTGATTGCAAATCCTATTGGATTGTACCATATATAGGAAATTCGATAGAGATAAAATAACGATGAATTCTTCTTTCTGTAAATAAATACAATTAATAATAAGCTATATAGTAGGAGTAAATAATGTCAAAAATATTTCGATAAATTACATTGTATTTTCGCGAAGAATAGCGTATTCAGTGGCATTAAAAATTGCATTAGCAGTACTGGTTCCATTACAACCATCAACTTTCAATGGAAGTTCTAATACTTCTGGTCTTGGTTGTCCAAAAGCTATTAAAAAACCGAATATTATAGCCACAACAACACCAGAAATTGCACCACGTTGAGTTGCTGTTTCAGAAGACATGCCCAAAGTAAATATTCCCAGTAGCGGGCCCAAAATTAAACCTGTCACAGTTACACATGCCTGTAATGAAATAATAAATTTATTAAAATATATTAAACATTTTTTAATAAAGGTGTACTTTAAAACACTTACTTGTAAAATTCCTCCTAAATATTGTGCAAGGAGAGCTAATGCTATAGTCAAAATTCCAAAGCCAAGTGCTAAAGCTTTTCCAAGGAACAATTCTTTTGACGTTGGAAATTCTTGCTTATTTAATCTTCGATAAAGAGGTTTTATATAATCTTCTAGAAAAACAGCAGCTAAAGAATTTGAGGTCGCTGACACTGTACTCAATCCTGCACTGAAGATTCCTTTGAGAAAACAATTATTTGATAATTGATAATTCGGACGATATAATTTTTCATAATTAATATATTTAAACTAAGTTCTTAGTTTAATTGTCGTGTTACCAGCTATGAATAATCCAGCTATTCCCGGAATATGTGAAAGATTATCTAAAACGTACAATGGGTAAATCATATCCATCGAAGAAATTCTACCTTCCATCACTGGATCACAATTTCTATATCCAACATAAATTGCTAATCCGCAGAGAACAATTGCAACATAGAGTAAACATGTTGCAAACCAACTGAGCCACAAGGCTAATTTTGCAGCTGACAAACTCCTGTTTGTATAATCGTATTTTTAATATTATATATATATTTTTTTCAATGATGTAAATAAAATATTGTAAAAAAGCAAAACATTACCTAACTGAAAGAAAACGCTGAACTTGGACCTGATTAATGCCATTGAGTGATAAAAATATAAACATCCCACCAATCAGCAAACCCCAACAAGTATGTCTTTCAGTAGGATCCATAGAAAAACTAAATTTTAAATATAATTGTAAATATAGTTATAGTTAAAAATGACCTAATATTGGTTTCTATGTCAATTTTGAATTATGAAATAAAATTTTATACAAGTTTTGAATTACTTATTAAATTCAATACGTCCTCCTTCTTCAGCAAGACGCCAAATTTCAGCCATGCCACCGAATTTGGGAGCCGCAGTTATAATTACAATAAATCCAGCACCAATCATGATAACTCCTTGCAAAGTATCAGTAATTAATACAGCTTTTATACCTCCAATACTAGAATAAAAAGCGCACACCAATCCTATCAAAAAAATGCTTAAATGTTTCGAGAGTCCTGTTGTGGCTTCTAAAGCTAATGATGGAGCGTACAGTACAATTCCTGAATACAATATAAGGTGTGTAGAGTTTAAAATACTTGCTGTTAATCTAGCAGCTACCCCAAATCTCTTCTCTAGATACTAGAAAAATAAATGCAATCATTAATAGTGATTTTATATAGGCCAATCCAGCGAAAAAAAATATTTTGGAAGTTTATTTCAGCGGAACCATAAAATAAATCAAAACTCTGAAAAAAAGGCCTTGATTATACAATTATGATTCATAAAAACTAATTTTTCCAAATCAATACTAAAACTAAAGACTGAATTTTTGTGGTAATTTTGAATTCTTAGTTTTACACAAAAAGTATTAAAAGTAAATAGAATACATCTAGAATTTGGATCCAGCAATACCCTTAAAAAGAAAATATTTTTTTATTTTTCGTTTACCTCAAAGGCACTAGTTGCCTGAAGTCTAAAGAATACTGGAAGATATGCCCAACACGCAATAGGGGTTCCTAACAAGTATCCAAAAATGTAGATAAAAAATTGCGATCCATACATATAGGTTTCTGCAGTCATTCCTAATTGAGTTATTGGTGATACGAACGATACCATTAATGCTATGCCTACTGGGATAACGTTCATTGATCCAGCAGCTGTAAAATACTCCTTCAAAAAGAGAAAATTGAATTAATAACGGCGTAATTAATAAATTTTGAATTAATAATTGAAGTGAGAGGATTTTTAATCAAATTCAAATTTTTTTAAATTGAGTAATTGCAAATAAAAGCTTTAAGTACCAATAATTGAGGAATCTTTCCACATTTCTATTTATTATTATTTTTCGTGCCTATAGAAATTAAAAAATTAGAAAAAATTATACCTGTGTTGTTTTTTGACGTCCTCCAGTGTAGTTGTAATAAAGACCAATAGCAGCGCATAGTAAAAGCATAATTGCTATAATGAGATAATCGATCCATGCTAAACTTTTTATAATCACCATAACTATTAAATTAAAAAATTATTAATATTATTACTTAATTAAATAATTTTAAAGGATTATAAAATTTGTTGATAAAGTTATGTGTATTTTAATTTTGAAAACTGATAAACCGATAACGTGTATTATTAAAAATTGTAAAAATATTTCTTTAGAGTGTAACTTTTTTAAACCAAACTTTCTGATAGAAATTTTCCGACAGTTTTCGAAAAAGAATGAAAAGCTCTATCAGAATCAGAAAGAAAAAAAAATAAGTATCTATATTATAAATTAAAAATCCATCTATATTATCTATATTATCTATGTGTAAATATTTTTATATCAATAGTTTATAAAATACCACACTTTAAAGAAATATGTATCAGATATTCTAATGTCTTAAAAACGAAAGTTTTGAAAAGTTTTTAATGATGATAAAAATATGAGATTTTTAAATGAAATAGCAGAAAAAATTCACTTACTTATTACAATTATTTTCCAATTGTTACTTTAATTCAAAAATCAGCATTTCACAGAACACTTTTCCAGCAATGGAAGAACTGATTTGAAATCTCGGAAATAACTCGCATAAAAGAATATTTAATTTCTGTACTGGTTTCCACCTCTCACATTTCTAGAATTAATCTATACATTCACCATTACAGAATAAATTAAAAGATTTTATTTTCGAAATGGATAATTAAAAAAGCTATTCCGTTTTATAAAAATACCCTTTCTTAAAATTTCATTCTAACTATTGTTTTCAAATTATTATCAATTTCAAATTTTTCAATATTTAATAAATAAATAATGCAGAATATACAAATAGTTGCAGTTATAGACTAATAAAGTTATCAATATGTAAATATAATTTTTCCAAGAAAATCATACCTTGATCTAATATGCAGACAATTTTAAAAATCTGTTAATCAAATCATCAAGTAATATGTAGAAAATTTACACAAATCAAAATAAGGACATATATACGCGTCCAATAATTATTCAATGGTGACTAATAAACAAATTAAGATTCAAGCATACATACTTATAAAAATATTACATTTAACAAACCTCTGGTATTAAACGTATACTATTAATTTTCATATGTATGTACATATCATTCGATTAGTATATTAAAAAAATGTAAATGCGTAACAGATCTGAAAAATTTATAGTTTTCTGCTTCATTGAAGTCCTCAGATTTTACAATTTAAATATTACTGTGATACATTACGTTTCTATACTACATATGCTCGAAAATTAGCATACCGTTCTATTATTGCGTTAAGTGTTATCTATAAAATACGTAACATTTTTCCCCCATATTCTTTCCATAACAACATCGTTTGGACATCAAATTTGTTTTAAAATAAATAGTAAGAGAATTTTTTAAATCCTCTGAAATCCGTGAAAATTTCTCCAATCCTTTAAAATCTCTTGAAATCTTTAAAATTATTTGAAAACCATTAAAACTTTTTTAAAAGCTATTACATAATTTATCATCATAAGTAGAAAATCTGTTTCTAATACATTTTCGTAGCTAGCTCAATTTTTTCCTGAATACAAAATTCACAAAACTGGTTAAATCTGGATAATGTAATTGTTACAGTTATTATTAATTATTAATTGATCTAGTATAGTATCGTACAGTATTTCTTCTGTATAGTAAAAAATCAAGAAAAAAATTGTTCCTTGTAATTTATAATCTATATTTATTTAACAAATAATGCCAAAATTTTAAAACAAGGGTATATAAGTACATAAAAAAATTTCATGCATCAAACTTTTTGCAGTAAAATTTATATCATTCCTCAAGATGCAATTATCAAATTAATAATGATGCGACACACACAATACAAATGGACACTCAAAAAATCAGCATATATTTACAGTTACTCAAGAGTGAATGTGAAGTTTCAACTCATTATTCTGTGAAGTATTTTTAAAATTATTATGCATCATTATTAACATTGAATACTGTTTATAAAATCTATATTTACATCGCCTTAAATTTCTGAGCATTTCGATTTGTAACTAGTAACAATAAAATATGGCAGTGTACTGGCAACGAGTAGATGAATACGAAATGTGCGATATAGAAATAAGTACGTCCCTCGAAACTAACGAAGATCCTGAGCCTCATCAAACATTGGAACTTGGTATGTACAGATTTTAGTTCCACAAATCCCCCAAATATTTGTATTGAAAATATTATTTTTTGCATTTAGAAGATTATAGTTTAAAAAGTAATATTTAGGATTACCGCTAACGATTTTTTTTTCAAAATAGCAGGAGAGGATCTAAAATAACCTTATTCCTTAATTTAAAAAATAGTAGAAGTTTTGATATTTTAACTTCTTTAGAAGTAAAAATCAAATAATATTCTGAATTTTTTAAATAAAGAATTAAAAGTTCGTTCATACTTCTTTATAACATCAATATTTGCGAATATATCATTTATCATTTCTATAAAAGTGGGTTCTTCTAAATGCAAAAA
Organism: Synergus gifuensis; assembly: GCA_904066015.1. Classification (NCBI taxonomy): domain Eukaryota; kingdom Metazoa; phylum Arthropoda; class Insecta; order Hymenoptera; family Cynipidae; genus Synergus; species Synergus gifuensis. The sequence continues at coordinate 2,256,585 of CAJFCO010000145.1, forward strand.
AAAAAATGAAAATTTGGTGAATTAAAACATCAACTAAGTACAATAAACTTACAATTTTAAAGTTTAGTAGTAGATTTGTCAGACCTATTTGTATCGGCCGAAAAGTTATATTTTCTTGACATTTCGTATGGAGAAATGGGTTCTTGCATTTGTTTTCGGCGGATACGATTAGCTATCACAGGGAAAAATAAATCGGGATCCTTCATCTCTTCATCTTTACCGCAGAAACATCTTCCAATCCAACTGACAAGTAATCCAATCACGAATGTGATTACGAATCCAATTGGACAGTACCACATGTATGAAATCCGATAGAGGTAGAAATAAGATTCTTCGTTACTGAAACGCCAAACGAAACAATGATTTATGTAATATAGAAGCATTTCTTTAATTCGTGTAAAAAAAAAACACCAAATAACTTCTTCAAGAATAATTTTCAGAAGCGAATAGATCTATTGTAAACAGAAAAAAATTTTACCTAGTTAATGCAGCAGTATTTTGAAGCATTTTTAAGGTATCTAAAATTTCTTCTTTAGCATCACAGCCATTAGTAGATACTGGTAAAGTTGGAGGTGCTGGTCTCGGTTGGCCAAAAGCAATCCAAAACGAAAATATTAAAGCTGCAAAAACGCCTGTAATCGCACCACGTTGACTAGCTGATTCGCAAAGCATTCCTAACGTGAAGATTCCTAACAATGGACCACCGACGACACCAAAAATTGTTAAACTAGCCTGAAAAAAAAAAAATGTAATTCACAACCTCAACTGAAATCACTTTAAATTTCAGAAGCTTTGAACATTTTGAACCGTTTCGAAAATCTTAACTTTTGAAATTCTGGATAGAAAATCCTTACTTGAAGGACTCCTCCTAAATATTGAGCTAGGAAAGCAACAGCGATGCATACAATTCCTAAGATGAAAGCAAGAATTTTCCCAATGATCAGGGACCTTGAATCTGGAATCTCTTTATCCGTGCATTTTTTATACAATGGTTTGATGTAATCCTCCAAACTAACTGCTGATAAGGAGTTCAAAGCTGCAGAAATAGTACTTAATCCCGCACTGAAGATACCTAAAATAAATTAAAGTTTTAGAAATTAGAAAATTTAACAGGCAGAAACTTTAATTAGATGTCTATTGATCATTTCTTTTATCAAGATTAAAAATAACTTTTTTAATCAATAAGAAAAAATAAATTACCGGCCACAAAGAGTCCAGGAATTCCAGGCAAATGTGACAAAGTATCCATAACGTATAAGGGCATGAGCATATCAGGAAGCGATATTCTGCCTTCTTTTACTGGATCGCAATTATGATACTTGGTGTATATTGCCAATCCAGAAAAACACGTCATAACAGAAAGCGCAGTCAAAATTGGCCAGTTTAACCACAATGCTATTCTCGCAGACCGTAAACTCCTGAAAATAAAATACAACAAAATAAGACCAACTATTCAAAAAATTAAATCCCTTCCTAAATCTATAAGTGTTATTTGAAACTTTAAACCTGCTTATGCGGCATCTTAATCTTAACGTACCTCACAGTCATTAATCTTTGCACCTGAACTTGATTCACGCCATATAGAGACAAGAAGGTAAAGAGTCCTCCAATAACTAAAGACCAATACGTGTGTCGAACAGTTGGATCCAGAGAAATGCTACAAAACAATTTGATTTATACATGAAAACTATAATTTTTTACCAATATTTTTTTTTGGTATCAAAGAAGCAAATATAACTCTTACCTATTGAATTGAATACGACCTCCTTCTTGAGCAATTCGCCAAATTTCTGATAAACCACCAACTGTATTAGCTGCGGTAGCAATAACAACAAATACTGCCACAAACATAAGTAATCCTTGAAAAAGATCTGTGATCAACACAGCTTTGATTCCACCAATACTGGAGTAAAAAGCACAGACGAGCCCGATTATAATAATACTCAGATTTTTTGATAATCCTGTCGTAGCTTCCAAGGCTAAGGCTGGTGCATACAAAACAACGCCAGAGTATAAAAGCAGCTGAATCCAGTAAATAAAACTTGCGGTTAATCTAGCAGCCATGCCAAATCTTTTTTCTAAATACTGAAAAGGAAAATTATTTATTATTGCGTTACTAAAATCTGTAAATGTAGGTGTTAAATGGTTAAATAATTTGAAAAGAAATCTAGTTCGAACGGAGATACCTCATAAGCACTGGTGGCCTGAAGTTTGAAAAACACTGGCAGGAATCCATAGCAAACGATTGGAGTGGCAATGAAGTAGGAAATGTTTATTACAACAAACTGAGTACCAAAGGTGTAATTTTCAGAAGACACTCCTAAAAGAGTTATAGCAGACATAAAGGAAACCATGAGAGCCATACCAATCGGAAGGACGCTCATCGATTGGTTTGCTGAATAATATTCCTAGAAAAAAAGAATAATGTTGTTTTTCCAAATTCGTTGAATTATCAATGAACTTCTGTTATTAAAAAAAAATTATTAATTTTTGATACTTTCTCGAGGTTTATTCATTATTATTAGGTTCATTATTATTCATATAAAAAAAGTAAAAAAATCATTTCCTTTGACCTCTGACCGTATCTTGAACCTTCGTGGCTAATTAAAATTTGCAATTGTTTAAAACTAACCTTTGTCGTTTTTTGTCGGCCCCCTGTGAGTCTGTAATAAATACCGATTGAAGAACTCACACAGAGCATAAGTAGGATAACTAAGTAGTCGACCCATCCTAAAGTTGCTGTGCTCGCCATGCTTTTTTTCTGAAAAATAAGAGGTATAAACGTTGAATTGCATTTTTATCGGTAAAATGTTTATTAATTTTCAGATTGTGCTCCTTATCAAGTCTTGAACTACGATGCATATTTGCAGCAAGATTACAACCAAATCCTCAATAGTGATAAAACTGAGATTGCTTTGATTAACTATTATTTTCTATTACTATTATAATTTTACACTGAAAATATTTTTTTTCTCATTTTTAATCTTAAATGTCATAGAATTATTAATTTTAAATACTACTTTGAATGGAATTTAATTGTACAAAATCTATTTCTTGAATTATCTGTAAATCTGCCGATTACTGAATTTGTTTTTAGTACAAGAATGCCACTTTGAAGAATCCGCTGATTTCAAAATAAAATATTCAACTTGTGTTATTAACTGAATGGTAAATACACTCGATTTCAATACAAAGCGTGACGTAAACAATTAGTTGATTGTTATAATCAGGAAAATGGTAAATACATACGGTTTCAATTTCAAGCATGATAATGTAAACAATTAGTTGATTTGTTAATGAGAAAAAAATTAATTATAATATTTAAAAGAAGAATCTGATTTATTTATTTAAGAAGATAATTATTTACTTATGGGCAAGCGAAGAAGGAATAAAATATTTTCAAGTTTTTTTTTACCTATTTAACAAAGTTCTGTGAGGCTCCGTGCCGGCAAGTTTTGACCTCTCTTCAATACTTTTAAACGAACACTAACGTGTCGTCAGCTAAATTATCCTGAGTAGAATTTACCACGTGTTTCACATTTTACGACATGCTCACGACAGTGAAGTAGTCAAATAGAATACTAAAAATAATACGTTATTTTAGTTTTCTAAAATTATATTAATTTCAATAAAAATGTGAATCAAAATTCTACAAAAGTTAAATGGTAGTAACTTACTTCAATAAAAATATTTATCTTTTTCAGTTTCTTTACATTTTTAAATAAAGTCTATAAACTTCTTGAAAACTTTTCTACTGCCGTTACTGGCTTTTAGAGAATGCGCACATGTGTTCAGACTGAAGTTTTTTTTCAATGCCCCCTACAGACTTTAAGATTTGAAGGATTCTATATTCAAATTTGTATTCAAAAAAAGGTCTTTTAAAATCTCAAATAGGTATATTTTTGTGCTCGTAATAAAATAATTTCCTGGTACGGACTTTGAAAAACGAGGAGATATTCATTTCATGTAGATTTAAAACCTTTCTAAATAATAGTTAAAGAAATGATAAAATTCTTATTTTCTAAAATATCGAATATTTTCACGAATTTATTCACCGAAAGTAAATAATCATTCAATAAATTATCTATAAATAAATATACTATTTTCATTTAAGTATTTTTTGCTAAAGTATTTTCTTGTCATTGCAATTTACCTTTTGCTGAATCATCGTAATTCTTTCTGATAGTCTTTAAATAAAAAATAATAGATTCTTGCAAAAAATTGTTTTTCAATCAGAAATTTTCTTTAATTATAGTATAAGTGTTCTTTAAAAATAATAAATATAATAAAATATTGGAAAACTTTTTATGAAAGTTTTAATTCAGATAATAACGCAAACGTGACTTTAAAATGATTCGTTTTCCTTTATGAAAATTCCATAGGTTTCATAATCTGGTCACTTGCCCCATTGATCCAATAAAATTCATAGCATCAGTGGTACGTGGTTGACACAACAATTCAAATTTAATCGAATGGATAAGGCTCGATCAACAATGCTAAAATTAAAAATGCAGATCTAATTTAGCAGGCAGTTTTACACTATATGTATATTGTTATCTGATATATGTTAAAAACCAATATAACTAATTCTTAACATTTATTTAATTTTAAATACGAAATTTTAAACTCATTTTTTTCTATAATTATTTTTTTTGTATTTCGCCTAATAATAGAGATAATGGTTGACGATGTTGTTATATTCTGAAAACAAAAGAAAAAACATGAAATATACAATAAACAACTAATGATTGAATAGAGATAGAGAACATAAAAATGAGTTTCTGAACTATATATAATGGTTGTAAAAATTAAAAATATGTATTACTGTTTAACTGTTCTGTAAAATACAAACATTTCTTATCAAATTTTGTTTTTTTCTTTTTGTTATACTTACAAAAATTAGGTTATGTATTCAGTTTACATGCGCTCCTCGTAAGAATAAATTGAGGAAGAAATTCCAACACAAAGAATCTGCCACATTATTTATTTATTTCTTTTTCTGCATTTATGGTTTATACCATTTTTTTTTATTTCAGTGATTAGTGATTACCATGGATGTAAAAACATAATATATGGATGGAGCACAAAGTCCCAACTTTGGCAAGGGGGATGTCCCAGCTGAGTTGCGAAGGGGGCATGGGCCATGGAGCCATGCATGGAGCGGCCATTTACGTAGGGAAGTTTTGAAGCCTCTGATTGGCTGATTTGTTGCTTGGCTTATGATAGGTTAAAGGAAGTCGCGGTTACACACACAATGACAGATTTTAAAAGCCCGCACTAAAATTTCAGCCAATCGAAAGCCAAAAAACTTCCCACACTAATATGGCCGCTATACAGTTTCCCCCCTTACTTACTTGGTAATAAACCTCGCAGGGACGAGCATGATGGTGAGGGCTCCATCCATTTATTCTTACATCCATGTTGTAAAGTCTCGTAAATAAAGTGCACGCGTTACTCCAAAAATATTAAAAGAGTATAAACCATGAATGAGGCTGATAAGAAAAGTGAAAATTCTTTACCTGACTCCACTGAAGATAAGCGTGCAGGTGTATGTGCAATAAAATCTGAGTAAGTACAATAAATTTCTTGAAAAAATTGTGTTAGATTTACTAACCTACAAGCCCTACAAGTTGTCATAAATCATGGTTTATGACAACTTGTAGGTTAGTAAATCTAACTCCATTTTTTCAAGAAATTTATTGTACAATTTTAATTTAATTAATTTTTTTATTATTTTTAATTTTTTTTATTTAATTTTATAATTTAATTTTACAATATTTTAATTTATTGTAAACACGGTAAACACTATAATGTCCACTATGAAATTCCCTTTTACATGTTTATATCGAATGAACTATTTCAACAATTGAATTTAGGTTAATACTAATAACTTTTTAATTTCTTTATTATATTTATTTTGCGATTAGTATTAACAAAGCGCGATTAAGCCGCAACAACCTCAAAGAAAGGGTCCGAAAAAGTGAGGTTAAGTAGTTCAAATTATTATAATATTATGTTATGAATATTATATATATATATAATATTCATAACATATTAAATTAAAATTAACATATGCATATTCATAACATAAGAAAGATTACAAAATATAAAAATACAATTTCATGGCTCAGATTTTCATATTTTTCTACTTTTTTTCATCTATGTGATTTTTTTAAACAAAAATACAAAGTTTGTTTATCCATTTTTCTCCTCACATTTATTGTATTTTCTCTAGAATATTGGATAGGTTTTTGCCTTATTATCTATATGTAATGTATACTTATATTTAATTTATCATTTCAGATATATTATTGAAAATCACGTAAGACTCTTAAGCAAAGAATGCTTAACAGAAGACGACAAACTGAAGCTGGAGACCACGAAAAGCAATGGAATGCAAGAACCAGATGAATGGATTGAACCACGAAAGAAAAAACGGAAACGAGATGAGAGAAAAGACAAATTGAAGGGTCAGAACAAAGCCAGACCGCCACCCTACAAAGCTCCTCGAGAACAAAGTCTATGTCACTGGATTGTTGACCAAGGAGTCAACGAGCCTGAAAAGGAATGCACAAATCCGAGATGTACTTTTATGCACGACCGAATCGAATATATGAAAGTAAAGCCAAAGGACATCGACGAAGAGTGTCATCTTTTCACTTTGATGGGAAGATGTCCCCGAGGTCTCGCCTGCAGAATGGGATCAAAACACTTAACAGCTGAAGGGCTCAACGTCATAGACAAAGACAAACTTGAAGTTTTCAATCAGAGACCTCCAGCCGTCAAGAATCAGTTATCGAAAACTCTTCAGGAACAGCTGCGAAAGTATAAATACAACTTTGCAAAAGCAGAGAAGGCAGTCAAAGTGAATACCCCTTCAAAGAAAAATGAATCAGTAAAAGACTCCGAAACAAATTCATCAGAAAATGAACCTTTAGACAATAATTCTATGGATACAAAAGCAATTGATTCACAAATTTTAATTTCGGTTGATGGAAAAGAGAAAAACATTGGTCCCATTTTGGATACAGATATCATAAAACTTTTACCCTCGGAAAGGAAGAAAATAGAGTGGAAAGATAAAATCATGCTAAGTCCTTTGACAACTGTAGGGAATTTGCCATTTCGAAGAATTTGCAAAGAGTTTGGAGCGGACATAACTTGTGGGGAGATGGCACTTGCTCCTAGAATATTGAAGGGGACTCAAGAAGAATGGGCTTTAATCAAAAGACATGAGTGCGAAGACATTTTCGGAGTTCAAATTTGTGGAAATAATCCTGGCGTTTTGACGAGATGTGCTCAACTTTTGAATGAAGAGTCTGACGTCGATTTTATTGATCTTAATCTTGGTTGCCCAATTGATTTGATTTACAAACAGGGATCAGGATGCGGAATGCTTAATAGAATGAATATTTTGGAAACCGTTGTCAAATCGGCGACCGAGGTTTTAGATATTCCCTTCACTGTTAAAACGAGAACTGGGATTTATATGGATAAGCCTATCGCTCATAATTTGATGCCCAAGTTTAGAGATTGGGGTGTTGCAATGATTAATGTGAGTATACTATAAGAAATAATTGATCCGAAGAGTGATGATGATTTAAAACTCTAATTGTATTTGATTGTAAAAACTTGATATTCCTTTTAGATTCATGGCAGATCAAGAGAGCAAAGGTACACGAAACTAGCTGATTGGGCATACATCGAAAAATGTGCGCAGGCCGCAAATCCAGTTCCAGTTTATGGAGCAGGAGATATTCTTTCATATGAAGATGTAGAAAAAATGAGAAGTACTTATCCTACAATCGGAGGAATAAGTATTGGTCGTGGTGCCTTAATAAAACCGTGGATATTTCAAGAGATCAAGGAACGGAAACTAATTGATATTTCTAGCAGCGAGAGATTCGATATTTTAAAAAAGTATTCTAAATATGGTCTTGAACACTGGGGTTCAGATACTCGAGGGGTCGAAACTACGAGGAGATTCATGCTCGAGTGGATATCCTTTTTAAACCGGTGAATATTTCTTAAAATTAAATAAAATTTGAATAATCTAATATTATAAAATTTTAGATTTTGTTTCTAAATCTTTTAATTTATTTTATTTTCTTTAAAGGTATATTCCAGTGGGAATTTTGGAACAACCGCCACAGCGAATGAATGCGCGACCACCGTTTTACAGAGGACGAGATGAGATGGAAACTCTCATGGCGAGTTCAAATTGCGCAGACTGGATTAAAATATCGTAAGCCCTCATTAGCTTCATTAAAACTCGCATCAGTACATGTAAGTACACTACAAATAATAATTTTTCTATTTTGTCCGCAGTGAATTGCTGCTCGGAAAAGTACCTGATGGATTTCATTTTCTACCAAAGCATAAAGCAAACTCGTGGAAGTGAAAAAAATAAGCCTTTCCACTTTTAGAAAGTAGTTTTTCATATCGATTTTTCTCTCTGAAGGTAAATTTGCCTTGTGCTTAAGTTCAGTTCTAAATGAACCGAACAAGTGATACATTTTTAAAAATATAACTAATTTAGATATTACAATGAAACGTCGTGTCTTGATTTCTCAAATTTCTATTGATTTCTCTGACCTCAATTTACTTTATTAATCTTAAATAATTTCGTCTACAGAATAAATAATTATATTTAAAGTATCAGATTATGGAATTTAATTAGTAGTGAATAGATATATCGCCAAGAGATGAAACAGGCCACATACAATCGCAACCACTCGCAATTTTTTTCGTAAATGGTTCCCAGCAATCATTTTCCCATTTTCGTCTCACCATAAATAAAGTTCTGCTCCTTTGAACACAGTCAAATCCGGGGTGGGCACATTGCTGAAAACAAATCAATAACTTAAAAATCCTTCAATAATAAGATTTGGATTAGAAGTAGCTAAATTAAAAAAATTATAATTTTTCAAAACATAAATAAGTAAAATTAAAATTGTTTTCTTACCTGGGTTGAAGTTTCGGGAAGATTCACATTTTCTTCATTAGAGATATGACTTTTGCAAAAAACTTCGTGATAATGCGGGGGTTGATATTCGAAAACTGCGTCCTCAAATTCCACTCTTCGAGTAACCGTTTCACATAAATTTCTGTATTCCTAAATACAAAAATTCATATTAAGCATAAAGTTATTTAGCGTTCCTTTTAAACTCTCGTTTGATGAAAATCATTAGTTCATATCGAAAGTTTTTTTTAGTAATGTTATAAAAAATATACAAGAGATACTAAACAGTGCTACAATAAAAGAACATATCTTTCCAAGAAATTTTATCTCATAAATCTAAAATGTCAGGCTCTAGTTATGTTAAAATAGATCTCTCGAGTGCAAATGTTTGCTATCTGTATTTAAAACCGTTGATATCTTTCAACTTGTCATCATTAATCGAAAATTCCCTATTCTATCATGTTCTCGGTTTCTTCCAGTTAACATTTTTTAAATTTCAATTACAAAAAACTATTTAATAATATTCAGCCAGATTTGATTACAGATATTGTTTAGCAAATTTTAAAGGCTTAATGCAAAATATAATCCTCATTATCCAATTAGAAATTATCTTTTATTTTCCTAAATGGTTACAGTGCACCACGAAGGGGGCATTAACCACTTTAGTCTTGTGTGATTTAAAATAATAAATTGAAACTCTTCTTTTATTTTAGATCAGTGAATGTACGAAGACTATTAATATTTTATTTATAGAATCAGGCAGTAGTATTGAAATAGAGTAAATTAAAATAATAATTAACTTTGGCCATTCAATATTAGAAATTGTGTTCTCTATGAAATAATAGTCTAAATGCCGGGAAAAATTTCTGGAAATAGAGAATAGACATTAATCACTATTACTGTTTGTGTTTCTAAATCTGTAGAAGTTTTAAAATTATAAATGCAGTTTAAAATACCCTCGTTGAATCTCGACCACTTCTGTCTAGATATTGTAATAAATTTCCATCTTCATCGAGATCTTTACTATTAACATCTTCTGATAAAAATACGTTTTCCTCCACTTCGGAATTTCTGGGAAAAATATTTTTCGGATAAATAATATTTTTTCGATGGTCTGTCAGCCAGGGAATGTTGAAGTCGTTCTTCAGGGAGTTTGATGCTTCCAAAAACATCAGCATTTTCATGGCCTGAAAAAAATTAAAAAACTAATTTTAGACATTTTTTTGATTAGTATTTTGTGCAAAATATTATTTGTATAATTAAGACTTAAGAGTTTTAAGAAAACAATTTTTGTTGTAAATTTGATTAGGTCAGAGTTCACTTTTTTAAGTGGCTCTCCTTTTTACGAAAGTGCTCTGATTTGCCTAAGTATGACGCATATCATACGATGAACGTCTCATCTCCGGTGACATTGCTAGTGTCAATTTGATGATTCTTTTTTTTTTTTAAATAATCTGTCGCGATGTTGCACGTAGGTGGAAAATGGAAAATTGGTGAAGATGTTGATTTTTATGAAAAAATCAGTATCAGCCGGATTACAAGGTCAATTTTCATTACAAAGGGAACACGTGTGCCATAGATTGCGCCTCAGTAGGTCGCTCTATTAATTTATGAGGGTCCTCTACAGTAGGCATCATGACATTAAATGAGAGGAAAAACTACAACGTATCTCGAATTACATATCCATCTCTCTATCATAATAGAGATTTTAATGAGAAATAAAAATAAAATAATCGCTAAGTCGATATAAACTAGGATGGGTAATAATCAATTTGCTTAGGTGCATTATTTTTTCTTGAAAAAAAAAACAAACAAACAGAATTGTTGAGTTCAAGTTGTTAAAATCAGCTATAAAGAAAATGCTCTTATCATAATAGATTCTAAATTACTAGATTGAGGATTTTTACATGAATTTAATATAAAATTTTGTAGTACGTCGTAATTTAAAAAAAAAATACAATTTTAGAAATTAAACATTTTTAACGCTTAAAAAAATTAATAGGTGCGTTTTTTTTTTAACTGAAGTGTTTATACTGAAGAAATAAAATAATTAACTGAGTGGCCGAGAATTTTTTGAGATTAAGAAAAACCGAGAAATTATTGAATTTATTTGATGACTGGAAATTACAGGATGTTTAGAATGAACGTCATGAATTAAAATAAATCTTTGCCCTTTGCATCAAATATAAATATTACCTATGTTACTTTTAATTGACTGGGAAAATTGAAAATCGGGAAATGACCAAGAATTTGAAATCGTCCACCGAATCGCCACCCTTCACTGAAATTTTGTAAAGTATGAGAGCCTCCAGATCCAAATGACCAAGAATTTTTTCTTAGATTTTTGCGGCCACCCTGATTATTTTAATTGGTTCGTGGTGTAAAAGATCTCATTATCAGTAGCATCAATAACGCTTATCTTAATTATACTTTATATAATTCTTTGGATGGTTTAAAAAAATTCAATTTCCTAGATAATGCGCAGGACGGGAGAAATAATGACATGCAAGGTGATAAGAGTGGACTTCACTTAAAGTTTGTTCATAGTAATTAACTTCGTATTGACGAAAGTTGTTGCATGGTTATATATTATACACCATGTCATTGTGAGAGTATATCGGACTACATACGTACTCCACGCGTAACATCAATGTATAGTAGGTAGTTATTCAATTGACAGAGCTTCGTCTGACATAGTTCAGTCGAAGGCGAACTTGGAATGATCCAACATCTTTTCTGGCAGTGCAAAAAATAGTTAATATCATCTACGCCAATTTAATCAACTCCCAATTGAAATTGCATTGTCAATTTGAAAGAAAAAAATGAAATTCCTACCCTCATAGAACCTTGGAAACAATTGGAATCAATCAATCAGTTTCTGCTATGAGTCTTCTATTTACTTTTGATCCTGTGTAAAAGTGACTGTGAAAATAATCTAGTATTTTTCGAAAAAAAAATTTTTGGTGAATGGATTGGGTGCTAAGGAAGTAAAACTCAAAAGGTGTCACTAATTCCTAGGATTTGAAGGCATCATCTCAATATTTCTTCGGAAAGTAAATATTGCACTTGATCACGTCTAACTACCTTGATCTAATGGTCCGAGAAGGACGATGTCATCGAAGTAACATTGACATGGCAGCTGATCTATTCCCCAATGGGTCCCTAAAGGCTGCAACTGACAGGTAATTACTAAAAGAGTTATCATTAAATGATAGTGATATAATCAATTGATATATTTTGAAAAGATATTTAATAGAGAAAAATACTCAGAATCAGTTCACTATCTTTTCGATCTGATAATAATCTAGAAATGTAGATACTCTTTCTTTTTAGTTCTTAAGAGATGTGAAATCTCTTGAAAATGTGCTGATACTGTGTTTATCAATACATATGTATTTTTTGCAAGAGCTAATTTATTCTTTTTCAGTTTAAAACCCCGTTATTGTTATTATCTTTAAAGGAAAACGGATTGTAGAAATATTTCCGGGTCTAGAAGCATGTTACTTTTCGCGAGGACATTTTTATTGCTTTTGTGATAAGAGTTAAAAGCCACATGGGGTATGCAAGAGTCTTTTGGTTTAGTAGTGTTTTCTGCACAGTGGTAAAACTCTTAATAGTAGTTATTACTGAATGAGTTAATAAGCAATTGACCCTCGACCGAGTGGCCAAAGGTCCCATTGATGAAGACTCCTATTAAATAAAGCTTAAGGGACAAAAGCCCAATTTTCAAAATTATATGCAAATTTTCAATAATAGTTATCACTTTTCAAGTGCGTCAGGAAAATCTTACAATTGGACGGAGTCAAAATGAGCACATAATTCCTTGAATCTTTTTGTGAGAGTATTAAAATTCATTTTGAATCTAATAAACGTTTTACCATTTTTATATGTTGTCAAAAAAGAGATTCAATATTATATTTTGATGTGGATTTGCCTAAGCTTGAAATTTTGGAAATCAGTTCATCTGCAACTTTTTTGCTTGACATATTTCTTACAGACGAATGCTCTACTTATATCCTTTGTCTTTTTTTTGAAACACTTAATTTTATGCAAACTACAGTTGTTTATGAATGATCTAATCATATTGTTTTCTCAGAAAATGTATCCAAAGTGCTTTAATAGCAGTTTTTTCCCAACGACCTGAAATCATAAAGGAAGTATTTAAACTTGAGTCACGAGCTTTATACAGAAGACATTAAACTTTAATCTAAATGGCATCCTTATTTCTAATCTGTAGGAAAAAATAAATTTATATATATGTTTTACAAGCGGATAGAAGAAACTTTTAATGAAAAATTGAAATAATCAAAGTTTAATATAAGCTCTCACATCCATTTTGAATCAATTAGTGCAATTTGATTAAATTCCTAATTGAAAATGATAGAGAATTGATTCATTGATGTATGCATTCAAGAAAACAATTTACAATCTATTGTTGTAAAAGGAGATAATGTTTACAAGTTGCAACGTTTTTGTTGATAGAAGATTCTACAATGAGTAAAATGAGAGTAGAATCATCACGTGAAATTATTCCGTTAACATTTGTTGACGAAAGCAATTGAAGACATGAATTGATAGAAAAATAAGTCACATGTAGTTGCTGTTGGAATTTCAAGTTCAACTAGGAATAATTCAAAGTCAGAGTATTAAAATTGGTAGTTTTTAGTATAAAAATATTTAATGGGAGATAAATATAAATTTTTGTTATCTACGTTTGTTACTCTCTTTATACTGATTCGCCACCTGTGAGAAACAACTAAGTGCGATGTATATAATAAGATTATATGATTATGAGAGAATGGGGATTTCAGAGCAACTTCAATTGGACGTGGGTTGCGGTTCAGAAAGTTAAATTAAAATCAGCTTTGACGGTTTTATCAACAAAGCGCGGGTGTCTGGCGCGAATTATACTTTTAACCCAAATATTACAGTTATCACTATTATTTAAATTGAACTTAGCACGCGAGCTTAGAAATTCTTTCAATTATTAAATTTCCCTCTTAAAGGCCATCCAAAAATTACGTAATAACTTTTATGGGGGGGGGGGGAGAGGAAAAATATTACAATTTGTTACATAGGAGAAGTAGAGATATATATTAAAACTCTTAAGTCATTTTTTTCAAATCATAACGGTATGAGATTTATACGGATTTCAAAGATTTCAAGGAATTTTAGTTGATTTCATACAATTTAAATAATATTTAAAGAATTTCAATGGATTAAAAAAGATTGCATAAGATTTAATAGGATTTCAATAAGGGGCACCTAGAAAACTTTAGTTAATAAAGGAAATTGAATTAAATTTTAAGGGATTTCAAAAAATTTTAGGGAATTCGACGGATTTCTAGAGCGAACTTTAAGGAATTTTAGTTTAAATGAAATTCAATTCAATTTCATACCTTGTATGTATACATATCTAATTTGATGTTGAAATAAATTAGAGAAGGTTATTGTAATAACTTATCGACACTTGTCGAGACTTATTCAATTTTTCATATGAAATTTATGATTTGCATTAAATTTTTAATAATTTAACTACATATACAAATAATGTCTGGGCTTGTTCTTCTCACTGGAAATATCTAATATCCGAGTAAGTAAAGTGCAGTCTGAATATGGAAAGTTAAACAAAACTCACCAATTATCGGTGGCTATTTTTATATTCAGAGCTATAGTAACAAGGTCGAACATTGACATCAACAAAATATTCAGATTTCAGAACAAAGAATTGTTCAAACAAATCTTGGAGATTTTATCAAGGAAAATTATTTCAGTAGAAAAAAGCTTATAAAGTCAGACGGAAAAATTCATGCGGTAGAATTTATCAGCACGCAGAAAAATATCTGTTGAATCTACAGATTTTATCTGCTAGAATAGCAGAAATTTTCAGCAGATTTGAATCTGTAACTTTAATAGATTTTTTTTCTGTGTAAAAAATAGCGAGTGAAAATTTCTAAAATTTATGAAAAAATATTTAAAACTGTTTTAAAGACGAAAAAACTAATTCTTGTAGTTTTTGAAAGAATAAATGATGAGTCAAAGAACAGAAAATGCAAAATAGGGGCCAGTGTATTGGATTATTTTTAGCAAACATAAGGGGACCAGTCCCTTGTAATGGTTAAAAATAGATAGTAAGGCCAATTCTGGCTCAATTATTCCATTTATATATTAAGGTGACAATCAACTAGCCGTCAATTTAGAAATATTCTCAGGACACAGATCCAGTATTTAATAAAGGCAACGAAAATAATCTAAGAAAAAGGAAATTTGACTCACCGAATTTATGAATTAAGTATGTAATATAATTTCAAATTTCATTCAGAGAAAACTAATTAATAAATTACGGCTTATTGAGAATTAAGATAATAGAGTATATCGACGCATGACTCAGATTCATCAGAATATTATTTATGAAAAAGCTAGTACACATTTTGAATTACATTTATAGATTTTACAAAACTATAGAAGTTTATTTTTTTTTATTAGCTTTTTAATTATACAGTTTTGGATTCCATGAAAAAATAATGTTCAATAATAACCAGGTGGAATTTAATTTCCTGATATATAGACTGTAAAAAAAAAAAAACATTCAAGAGATTTAAAGGCATGTAGTAATTATCATAAGAGCAAATTTAGTTTCGCCAACTTTACATTCGTAATAATAAATTAAATCAATTTGCTTTTACGGTAATTACCATACGCCTTTAAAAAAGTAGTCATTTTGACATTTGTGCCCCTGTACAACGTGACCCGATTTACATCTGTGTAATTTAATTTACAGTATCGTAGGCGCTATGAGGCAAAGGAAAGCAGTCGGGGCGCTTAGCGCCGCGACGCAAGCGTCTCACGAGGAGGATCAGTTGAGATTTAAAGACAACAGATTTCTGACAACTTTGGTCCGAGGTAGAAACAGGTGAGACTTGCAATTAGCATTAAAAATTTGCGTCAAACTACCTATCACGTGAATGATATTTACTTTACTCATTATGAAAAAACACTTTTACGATACTATTAACAATATTATCCAATTAACACGAATTTATTTTTCATGAAAATTAATCTTAAAACGTTTTCAGGAAGTCATCCCACACATCACTGATGTGTAATTAAGTCTTGTTATAAATTATCTTCCACAACTTTGCTAATCACTACCATTATTTTTTAATTTATTGGGAATAATTTAATTTACAATCAAATTTAGCATTATAAAATTATAAATCAATTTTAATGAAATAAATAAATATGTATGAGTTAATTTGAGAAATTTTCGGTGTCTTTCATTCATCATTTTTTATTAAAAGAAATTTAAAAATCGAAAAGATGATATTTTTACACTGTTTTAAATATATTTATTGGTCAATTAATTTTTCGATTTATTTTCATAATTAATGTTTTATTTATTTTTATTCTTTTGAATATGACGGTGGTTTCTTATCAAAAGGCTTGCAACATGTAAATTTGAGCTCAAAAAATGAATATACACAATCAATTGATTGGTATTCATTTGAAATATATCTTGTAGTGAATAGATAAGGGGAAAATGCGAAGTAAATCTTGGAATTTGTATTGTACAATGCATGTTGTACATTATTCCACAACGCACTAGTCACAACGTAGTATGAATGAACGCTTAATAATATGCATCGCGAAAAATGACGCGTGTCATAGATATAATCATATATTTGTCTATATATATTTTTTTCACGAAAATAATTATAGAAAGATAGAATTTTAGACAGGAAAATTAATAATACCGAAGTAAAAATCCATTAATAGCAGAATTCTTAAAAATTAAAACAGTCTTGCCGAACTAATAAATATTTTTTCTTGAATCTTCCATAAATTATGGGAACAATTTATAGTGTACAATTTATAAAAAAAATTAAATCTTTTCTTTTGACTATTATATTATTCGTATGAACTTAAAAAAAATATGGTAATAATGGGAATCCTAAAACGTTCTTATTTTCGAAGAAACGTTTACCAAAGTATAAGTGCGTGACATAAGTTTATTTAAATTTAAATCATGAGTTAGGAACGAAAATGTCGACCTAATTTAAACCGACGCTTAACGTCAACCAATTGACAAAAAGCGCGTGCTCGTGACGTTTAAAAATCGAGGAGAAAGAAAGTTCGTAAGGTAGGGAAAAAGGAAATATGAATAAACACGGTTTCAGTTTTTTAAAATAAAAATTTGCAAATACTTGGCTAAATATTTCGAAAGGTATCTAGGTGATTAACTAAAGAAATATTTCAAGTTTTGTCACACGTGAAGAAAGACGTCATAAAATTACATCAATGGCAAATACATCAAGGTATGTTATAATAGTATAATTTTTATTAATTGTAAAATTCATAACGTAAGTTGGCGAAACTAGATTTGCTTTTATGATAATTTGGTAATTACCATATACCCGTAATAATGAAACAAGGGTAATAAAGCTCCGTTACCACTTACATTATAAATTTTTAAATTAATTAAAATGGAACTATTTAAACAAAATATAAACTTTAATGAGAAAATCGACGTGCCCAGATAAATTTTCTGTGATTTCTTAAAATTTCAAGATGTTTTCTTTAGTTTAAAAATAAGAAGCCGGAGAAAAAATATATATGATTCGGTCGGTAAATAGTGACGTCATAGTTTACCGCATTTGCTCTTAAGCTCTTACATCTTCTTTACATATAATAATGAACTTTAACCAACCAGACAACTCTGTAGTCACAAGTTACAAATCACAAGTGCTCAGTATTTCTGATTGGCTGATTGGTTTGATTCAAATTGTAGACGTCGAGCGAAAACAATCTGTAAGCTTTAGTTTAAATGTTGTTATAGCATCGATCGTACTAGAAAATACAATGTCAATGATACCAGTTATTTATAAATTGTTCTATAATCAAGGTCCTTTTAATTTATTCCCATCATCAGAATTCTATAAATATAGCCTTATTATATTCCAAGGATCTCTGTCTACAACACTTTTTTTTCTATTGTATTTTTATTAAAAAATTGTCTTTTGTGTTTATAAATTTACTTACATCAAAGTTTATAACAATTAAGTGTGACAAAGACTAAAAGATTTTAATTTCGATCTTCTGTGAATTTGTACGAATTGCTTCGGGGATTTTGACATAAGTGAAAAAAGACGGTTTTCGTCAGACCGCGGAAGACTTCCAAGATTGGTGAGTTCAAAATACTGTGAGCAATAATTAAATATATTTAAAGGTCACTAATCCCTTTGAATTTGTCTTTTTTTTAAAAAAAAAGACATTTATAGTTCTTAATATTTAATTATATAAAAGAAAAATGTGAACTGAAGATCAAAAATAAAATGATAATTTTCCAGATTGTCATTGGTAAAAACGATTAATACGATCACATTCGTGACACTTACGATTAGAATATTCATATCCTTTCGCATCACTCGGAATACAAGTCCTATTAATTCAGATTAAAATTATTAACGAGATGGCTATGAAATTGACTGATTTATTGAACAATTTACAGGGCGTTTTATAAGCCAATGGTTACTTTAATCTGGATTCCAGTTGACTGAGCTTGTTCACAAAGCCACCGGAAAAAGTACGGGAAATCTGAAAGCAAATATACCGGGGGCGATAAATGACGCGAACAGTATCAGATTTTCAGTGTCGGTCACGCATCGCGCGATTTAATTGAATTCTGTAATCATACTAATTGGAAACAATCGCGATCGCGACGCGACGACCCACTGTCAATAAAATATTTAATGCGCCGGCTGGACTCTCACGTGCTTCTTGTTACAATTGCCGACGAAAGCATTTCAATTGAAAATAATAAACAGGACAGAATCCCGTCTTCTTAATTTCAAGAGCTACGAAATTCTCCTAACGTACGGCACACAATATTGCTGCAACATTTCAGCAATATTGAAAAGACAATATTAAGCGACAGCGGATATTTATATATTACAGCAACATTACTTCAACATTGCCGAAAATATGGCCAATGTTTCCATGCAATGTTGCTGCATGTCATTAAAAAATGGTCATCATTATTGAGATTGAAAAAAAAAACCGGGAAATTGCAGTGAATATATTTTTTGATAGCGGAATTTGATAGAGAATATAAAACCTATAATCCTCGTTATAATCTAATTGCTTTAAACATGATAATAAATTTGGTGTTTGAATGTATAGATCGGAATTTATCTCGTTTTAATGATAGCGTTTTGTATATACAGATGCTTCAAACACTTTTTTCTTCCGTGATGCAATATTCTTTTCCGTTTTCGTATTTTTACGAAATGTAGTGTTAGTAGTAATTACTTCCGATATCTGAAGTACGTACGAATGTTACGTAGGTGAGATTGAAGGTGATAAGGATTTGTGTGTAAACACATGTATGTTGATTTTAAACTTGACTATAGTGAGGCCCCAGAAAAAAAAGATAAATATAGATTACAGTTTAACGCGTTTTATTAGCTTAAATGGAAACGGAAATAATTAATGTTATTAAAAAAATTCAGTCCCGTGAATTTTAACTTGAAAACAATAATAATAATTATTAAATTTCACATTCAGAATAGAATTTATTTTAATTTACATATAATTGTAATTTTTATAATTATAAACATAATCCTGGCAAATAAATCGAAAAAATTTGTAATCTTATTCAATAATTGCTCCACATTGAGATAAATGTTTGTAAACAACCATAATTTAAAAATAATAAAAACTCTTATAATTTAGTTTATTTGAATTTTCCCCCGCAAAATTACGCACAAAATCGGACCAATCATACGCTTTGACAAAGAATGCCGCGGATAAACTCGATATTTAAATCTTTGTTTAAACTTTGCTTACAAGACATGTTTCCTTTTTAATAGAAAAATGTTTTCCTTCTTGGAATATATCTCGAGACTTAATATGTTCAATTATCTATGATTATAATAATATTAAAAGAAGTTCTATATAAAAAATAAAAAATTTAAATGTTGAGTATCTATTCTCTTTTTCCTAAACCTAATTGTCCCACTTTGTCCTCTTTTTTGAACCCCCGTTGTCCTACTTTCTGAAAATTAGTTTTGGTCACCCTAGAAAAAGTATAAGAACACTTCGATTTGAAAGACATTTATGTTAAATACTTTTTTCTTTATTAAATATATTCTCTATTAAATATTCTTTTCTTATCTCGGCAGAAAAATATCCCCGGAGATTTTGCCATCCTGTTCACCTGGCATCTTCCGGCAGCGGTCCTTCCACTCGTCATCCTCGACCCTGACGTCGACGACGCTGGCGACGACGACCCCGACGACTCAGGTGAAACCCGTCAGTGATTGTGGTCGCGTTCCTGTCCCGAGCCAGACGTCTGATCGGCTTTTTTCCCGTTCTGTTCTCTCGCGCAAGCACTCTCGCTATACAGCACTGGCCAACAAAATGGCGTCAGCGAGCTCTACCGCGGTCGTGCAAGGCTGGCCCAATACCAAAGATGATTACGATTTAAAAGAGGTAATCGGTGAGTATCATCCTCAGACGTGAGTTCAACTTATCCTGGCTGGACCTTCCTCTCAAAGTTCCTCGTCCAAAATTGTGTTGTCTGGTGTTGTGGTCAACAAATGGCAGACGCGCCGGCCTGAAGTTCCTCGGTCCTTTGTATGTGTGACGTTTTCGCCCCCGAGGACGTCATTACATAAAATCGTGGTGCACCGACCGAATTCCGCAGCTGCTACACGTGCAACCGCGGTTTATAAAAGTGCAACACGTGTGCGACGTACCCCAGCTTCTCAAACCGGTGCGCCAAACGTGACTAACCTCCTCTTCTGCTTTCGGTCATGGCCGGTTGCACCAGATGAATTACTTGTCATTTGATCTATAAATGTAAAATAAAAAAGTGAATTCAGAGAATTTGCTAGTCGGTAATCTTTTTGTAGAAGGAAGACTCTGAGAAATTGATTCAGGTCGGTGCTCCGAAGTGTCATCTTCGAGGTTTTGCTCATTTTTCTATAAAGATAAAGTGTTTGAAGACTAAAGAATAGATTCTGAAAGTTTAATGACCTTTAGTCCCCCTCTGGTTACTTTACCTCATTCTGATACTTTAAGATGACTGGGTAAAATACCTGGAGAAATTTAGTGTTGGTTTGCAACTTGTTACAAGTATACATATATCTACGTTACTGAAAAGTTGTATCTTATTTTTAAAATTGACAGTTCAAATTTGAAGTATTTGAACTTCAGATATTTTAAAGTTTTATTAATGAAAATTTGGATTTAAATTCAAAAAATATTCAAAATTATTCGAATGGAATCACATTGTACAATTAATTATTGCAAATTCAGTAACATTTGAAACAGAAAAAAATTATATAAATCTCACTAACTTTTCTCATTATCTTGTCAAGTCAAGTTAATACTGAAATATTGAATGTCTTTAATTCCAGCCCATATTTAAATACAAACGTAAAGTTTTAAAATTAAAATAATAATGAAGAGTTAAAATAATATTTCGATTTGGAGAATATTTTTATAGGCTTAAAATAAAAATGTTTTTAAATGAATCGCGCATACCTCAAGTTTTTAAGTGAGAAATAAACACAGTAAACGTGTCAACTCGAGCACAAGTGGACTAATTAAATGATTATACTCTTCACACATTATTTGTCCGTATAAACCTGTACGGATAAGTTTCGAATGATTTAAGTAACTTCCATTGTTTAAATTAAATAAGTAATTACCCAAAAATTGAAATTGATGTAATATTAACAAATTAATATTGAAAAAATGCAACTTGTAATCAATTTTATCTGTTATCAAACTCATCAGAAATTTATTTATACTTCATCTAGAGTAAGATGTAAATTCTTCAACTTTCTTTTATAAACGATGAAGTAATAATACTATGTATTACTTAGTGTTTATAAGCTATAATCAGCTCCGGATCCAGGAGGGGGGGGGGCAAACCTGGGCGCCTGCCCCAGACGGAAATTTCAGGGGGCGCAAAATTCATATGTCTAAAAAATTCAGTTTTTTGAAGTCATTACATAATCTCAAATTCTGGAGGGAAAGGGCGCGAATGTTAAGTTTTTGCCCCGGTTCGATCAAATCCTAGATCCGGCACTGACTATAATTGCAATATTTTTATCTCAAAATATTCCCTGTATGAAAGTTAACGGGATATTCTTTATTTATTGTCTGCGTGTTGTCACACTTTTCTATTACATGTATGCGACTGGCGCCTTTTATCTATATTTATTTATCTATACTCGTAAGAATAGAAACCCTTCATTTGGAGCGTTTCAATTACGCCGCACCGCTTAAACTAGCTCACTCGCCTGACCATGCAGGGAAACAGTTTTGTCTTTTTTCAATTCATAAGGCTGACCTCAAATTCCGCTTATAATTTTAGGTTCTTAAAATATGTATTTTGAAGCGAATTATAATGCGCTACTCTACTTTAAATATTAAAAATTTTACTGTATTAATTTAATTCGAGAAATGCACTAATTATCGATTCTAGAAATGTATATACAGTATACACAGTCGGTTTAAGTTTTTTTTTTCAATTTGTTGTCACGTAGAACCGCTTTTATGTCCTTTTTTCTAGTAGTAAAAACAAATTCTATAATTAGTAAATTCCTTTTAAGGTGTTGGAGCGACTGCTGTAGTACACGCCGCTTTTTGCATTCCTCGCCAAGAAAAATGTGCAATCAAACGTATCAACCTGGAAAAATGGAACACGAGTATGGACGAGTTATTGGTGAGTTCACTCTGGTATTAAATAATAAACTATAAGGAGAATCAAATATAGTTAAATATGAAGGAAAAGAAAAACATTTAAAAGTTAAAGCATTTTATTTAATTTCTAAAATTCAACATAGAAAGAAATCCAGGCGATGTCTTCCTGCAATCACGAAAATGTGGTCACATACTACACATCCTTCGTAGTAAAAGAAGAACTGTGGCTCGTCCTTCGACTTCTCGAAGGCGGATCTTTATTAGACATCATAAAACATAAAACGAGAACAACAAATTGTAAACATGGTGTCTTTGACGAAGCGACGATAGCCACTGTACTTCGAGAAGTACTCAAAGGTCTTGAGTATTTCCACAGTAATGGACAAATTCACAGGTACTTACCTTCGATTTAATTAAAATTTGTTTCTATTACCTCTTATCGAAAAATCTGTCTCCTATCAATTTAATTCTTATTTCTTAGGGATATCAAAGCGGGTAACATTCTGCTTGGCGAGGATGGAACAGTGCAAATTGCAGACTTTGGTGTGAGTGCCTGGTTGGCTACAGGCAGGGATCTCAGCCGGCAGAAAGTGCGGCACACCTTCGTAGGAACTCCTTGTTGGATGGCACCTGAGGTCATGGAGCAGGTGAGAGAGGAAAGTTACACTCCAATTTCTTAGCCTGTGAATTTTGTGACCCTTTTCATTTGAAATTGAGTCCTCGCCGAAGCTAAAGAACATTCATTCGCTATTCCTGCTAAAAATGTTGCCTGAGATACTTTATGAGAATTCGCTTGCAAACTTGCTTGGCATAAAACTTGCAGTTTCCCTTTTTTTCTCTACTCGTTTTAACCCTTGAGACACTTTTTGGCTGATTTGAGAGCAATAAGATCTTGGGGACTGATTGTGAACAATATTTAGCATTTCAAAAGCATTTTACGTACAGCACGTTCTTGTAGAGCAGTAATTTTAAATTGAATTAAATAGAACCAAAATATTTCAAATGATCGACTCTACTGAGCATGAGGTATTCATACCACAATTGCTTTAGTATAAGTTTGAGATTGATATAACCCATAACGCATAAACAGGCAATGAAATCTAAGCAGCTGAAGAATTTTTATAGATACTAATTGAGAGACAAACTCGTCTTACAGGATCATGGTTACGACTTCAAAGCTGATATTTGGTCACTGGGTATAACCGCCATTGAAATGGCGAGTGGAACTGCTCCTTATCATAAATACCCTCCTATGAAGGTCCTCATGCTTACTTTGCAAAATGATCCACCAACTTTAGACACCGCTGCTGATGACAAAGATCAGTACAAAGCATACGGCAAAACGTTTCGAAAAATGATTGTGGATTGTTTGCAAAAGGATCCTACGAAAAGGTACGATCTGATTTATAATTTATTTTTATAATTTACTTGTTTTGATTTAATTTGAAAGATCTTACGATTATTAATTCAACCTTGGCTTTTAAGTACTATTTTTTTCTTCCAGACCTACTGCAACCGAGCTTTTGAAGCATCCTTTCTTCAAAAAGGCGAAGGACAAAAGATACTTACAACAGACGTTAGTTGCCATTGGACCTAGTCTCGAGACTCGTGTTCAAAAGGCTTCAAAAAGGCAACCTGGTGCATCAGGTCGATTACACAGAACTGTAACTGGCGAGTGGGTCTGGTCGTCGGAAGAAGAAGATAGTGGCGGATCCAGTGGTGACGAAAGGAGAGAACCATTACCAGTAAACAATATCGAAAATGTGAGCAGCGATGAGGAAGTTCCTGATCCTGAAGATTACTACGGCCAAGTGAGATCGGCCCAAAGTCATCTGACTATTCAAGCAGCGGAGCAAAACGTCCCCATCAATTTAGTTCTCCGACTAAGGTAAGATTTATAAGGTTTAAAAAGCAGAAATTTATTGCAGTTGAAGAGGAAATTACAGCTAACTAATAATGATGGTACCATTTCTAAATTATTTTTTTAGAAATCAAAAACGAGAGCTCAATGATATAAGATTTGAATATGCTGTGGGTGTCGATACTGCTGAAGGCATTGCAGCAGAATTGGTCGGAGCAGGTCTAGTGGATGGAAGAGATATCGTCGTTATAGCAGCTAATCTTCAAAAATTGATCGATAGTGCTGGCGAAATTCGAACAGTTACATTTTCTCTAGTAAGTAATGAACAAAGTATGCTAAAATATATTTAAAAATTAAAAAGTTTAATATTCTAAATTCAAAAAGTAGTCTCTAATTTAATAAATTTATTTTCTAGAACTCTGGTTACGCTCCGAATGAAGTGCCAGACGACAAGGCGTTGATTGGTTTTGCACAGATTTCTATTACCGATTAGTAAGTCAAATTGAATACACGAATAGACAAAAACTACCAACAAATCTCTCGACGTCAATCAAAAAATTAGTCGAAGAACCGAAGCAAGCCAGACTCCAATCACAGGATAAGTTTAACTTTGCACTTCTGCATTCATTATTTTGAATTTCTTGCAACAAGCGTTAATCGCAAATCCGAATAGAAGTCGAAAATTGAAAAATAAAGACTCTATATATACTGTCGTCCGTACCGGCTTTACACTTTAGACTTACATTAAGAGATAATGGCTGTAGTTTCATATAATTAACTTGTAACATTCGTAGTACGGTAATGAGTGTAAATATTAGTGATATTAGTAATTCGCTTTCAGTGTCAAAAGTCCAGAGAATGAAGAACAATTTGAGGCCTTAGCGTTACCAAATTGCGAGTAACCAAACTCCAAATATAAGACGCAGATGTTCGAGCATCTTATTTATTAGATGCATTTCTAATTTTCTAGACGTGTTAATATAACTCGCCAAGGGAATCGAAAATGATGTCACATGGAGTCGTAAAAAAACATTCACTGGTACAAGATATATATTCGTAATAGTATGTACGTCGTATTGGGTATTTCACTGCTTTGCAGTCGCGAAAATACCAGCAATCATTTTGTACTTAATCGACTAGTAACGCTGTAGTTTAATCATACCTACAGATTTTCACTGCTTTCAAAATTCAAATATAGCAGTGTGACTCTTGTCAATTCTTATCTTTCTAATTGTCCTTTAGATTTTAACGAGCTAAAAGATTGTCACATTAACTTCCAAAAAATGGTGCCATGAAACAAAATCTCAATTTTATTTGCATGACTTGCGCAGTTTAGAAAAATATTAAAATCTATTGCTTTAAACACATAGCATCATTGATGGAAATATTTCTCAATCGGAAACGTCGAAATAATAATAGTTTACTGCTCAGAATGGAATCGAATTTAATAATGAGACAAGCTTCTACAAGATATTATAGTTATACGAATTTACTTGTAAATATGCACACTTTTCTTTCATGATCCAAGACGTAAAGGTGTTTTCAATTTCTAGTATTCAGATGGAAATTAATTATAATTACAAATGTGCACGATAAGTATAGTTAATGATAAGTGACGACGATAGTAATCCTGTAATAAATATGAACTGATAAAATAGTGTAGTTACATTTCGTAAATGGCACTACTCCGTAGAATTTACAGTCCATACTCATCACATGTGTAAGACAAGAACAAAATTAGGGCTTTTTATAAACTCGTGCAAACGTCAAGATTGTAATTTTCTTGCCTCAATTTGCACAGGTTTAAATGAAGCATAGAAACTACAAAGTGTGTGCCTTATATCCTGATGAAATGTCTGTTTTTTTATTCTCTTAGAAACGTTCGAAAAACGAAAAGTATCTTCCGCTGAAAAACTGAGCATAGCAATTATAATTGTGTACGAAACAAAATAATTTATTTGTATCAATATCAAATGTTGTTATAAGCAAGAATGGTATTGTGATTCATTCCATCACACGACAATGGCCACTCGATATCAGATTAAATGCATAATTACAATTTCTTGCGATGAAAGATGTTCAACGTCGGATGCACGATAGTACTTAATTTTTGCATTTTCAAATGTATAACAATAAGTACGTTTACTACGGGATCGAGCAAGTCTATCGTCACACTCGCGTAATCGCTTGATTTTGTCGCAATAAAGTGTTAGTCTCGTATATTATATATGCCAACATTTTTGTAAAATATGCAATTCTGAGTCAAAGAAACTTTTTTCTTCTCCGAATCTGAATCTCTTTCTAAAAACGCGATCTAATTATCCCTCCTTATGTCCTATCAGTAATCGAAAAAAGATTCAAAATAACTAATCGAAATTAAAAACTGAAGTCTCTCTGAATTGTAAATTCGACAGAATCCACTAAAATTCATCTAAAATTTAGATTAAGAAAACGTTTTTTTAAACTTGTTTCCTCATATTGCTATACATAATCAATTTATTTCAATCTTTTTCTTTTTTACTAGGAAAATATAAATTTCAATTTAAATTCGTGGTATTAAGACTAAGATTGCGGCGATTTTATTATTTTGTAGAGGTAAGTGTATATAAAAATTTTAGTTTTCATGTCATGTTATTAACTAAAATTTTTAATTTACAACAAATACAATGACAGGGTGGCGCGAATGTTTAAAAAAAAATTGTATTTGAATTCTCGCGTATTTTTATCGGCACCTACCTGCAGTGTACAGTTGTTTCAAAATTAAATTAATTTAATTCGCGCGCCAGATTACAGCCAATGACGGAATTTCTCCAGCAGGGAGCCAACTTTAGAATACTTTGCTTTGAATAATTTGGCGACTAGGCTACTACAGAAATATTTTTTATTTTTCATTTAGAGGGGGAACAATCCCCCTTGGTGCCCCCCCCTGGCTACGGTCATGGATTATCGACGGCCCTGAGACTGCTCACTGACTTTCTGTTGGAGAAATTCTGCCGTTGGCTGAAATTTGAATCGCGCCAAATTTTGATCAATGGCAGTATTTCTCTAGCCGATTGCCAATGTGTGCTGCCATTGATCAAAATTTGGCGCGCGATTCAAATTTCAGCCAACGGCAGAATTTCTCCAACGGATAATCCAACATCGATATTCCATGACCGTAGCCAGGGGGGGCACCAAGGGGAGGATTTTTCCCCCCTAGAAATGAAAAATAAAAAATGATAAAAATTAAAAAAAATAAATTCTGGACAATTGTAAGGTAATTTATTTTAACATTACCTTCTCGGTAACGTTACCGAGAACGGGAATATTACCACGGTAATATTATTCACTAAGAACTCTAGAGTCTAGAGTGACCAACTGACCAACCATGCCTAGTCTAGAGTCTAGACTAGGCATGGTTGGTCAGTCATCATGATGCCGACGAATACGAATTTTATTTAGAATATTATAATTACATCTCTACAATCGCCGCCAGGAGTTTCAATGATGTTCAGGAAAAAATTGTACGTAAAGATAAATATTCCAACTTTTATAATAATTATTTCATTGTTACTCTTCTCCGTGCACTATTTTTCAACCATTCGCTGTGCCTCCAGCCAGAAAATCGCATCAAAGACTAATAAATCAAAATACCGTCTCATCGTCCTCGTCCTCAGCGCTCCAAATCATTTAGAGCAGCGGGATACAATTCGAAAAACTTGGCTCTCTGAAAAGTACAGTGATGTTAAATATTTGTTCGCAATTGGTACTTTAGACATACATCCTGATCAAAGAGTCACTCTTCAATCTGAAAAACAAAAATTCAACGATCTGCTGCTTCTATCAAAATTACAGGATTCCTATGGCACTATAACTAAAAAAATTTTGCAATCTTTCGTTCATCTTAATAAGGAATATGATTTCGATTTTTTACTGAAATGCGACGATGACAGTTTTGCATTAATAAATGTCATTTTGAGAGAATTAGATCGATGGGAAAGCAAAGGTACGAAGAAATATTTATACTGGGGATTTTTTAATGGTAAAGCACAAGTTAAAAGAAGTGGTCCTTGGAAGGAAACTGGATGGATTTTGTGTGATTATTATTTACCCTATGCTCTGGGTGGTGGATATATTTTAGCGTTCAATCTGGTTGAATTCATTGCCAAAAATGCTGATGTTTTAAAGTAAGTACTCCCTGGTAAAAAGGAAAGCATACTATTTATTTTTAGAGGACAAAATTTCGAGAAATTAAATTCTCAACATTTTAACACTACTTTTATAATTTTTTTTTTCAGATTATATAATTCAGAAGACGTTTCTGTCGGTTTATGGCTCGCACCAGTCGCCAATATTGAAAGGAAACATGACGTGCGATTCGATACTGAATATCGATCCAGAGGATGTTCGAATCGGTATTTAATTACCCATAAACAATCAATCGACAATATGAGAAATCTCCATGAATTTTACCAATCTAGTGGCACTTTATGTGCACAAGAAGTACAAAGTCGAATGAGTTACCAATACAATTGGACTGTGCCTCCTAGTCAGTGTTGCAATCGTCAATCTGGTATCCCATAAATTATTATAAATTTAAAAATATGCTTATACTCTAAATACTTTGAGACCATACGACTGATATCTTACATGAGAGGAAGGTTTATTGACTCTTATTTACTAAAAATATTTATTATTATGAATGTATAATTGGTATAACTAATTTGCTCTTATGGTAAAGTATCACATGCCCTTAAATTATTCTTATTCTTAATCTTAATAGTAAAATTATTGTTGTAATAAATTTATTTTTTAGGCACAGAATGTAGATTTTTTATACAGATTTTACCACATAGTAACATTAATTTGTAAATATAATTGTTCTATTTGATAGATTTCATTCAATTGCATTTTTGCATCTATATTGCAATATTGCAATATTGAATTATACCTAATGATATGTAAACATTAGATAACTTTAATGCAATTTCGAGGAAAAATGCTGTGGAATATTTGTGATCTTAAAGCCAAGTTAATCCATAATTTATTTTATGATCAAGAGTTAATATGTATTAAGTAACTTGTAAAAGTAAGAATATAGAGCCTAAGGTAGCTTCGCAATGAATGATAAAATTAATTGTACATAAATATTTTGTAATGAATTTATTCAGGAGAGGGCAATGAGTTATAATAATAATTGCACTCATCATTCCTATGAATCAAATATATTTATAATATTAACTGTCTTAAGTTAATGTACATTCATAAAATATAAAAACAGTAATTAGCTATATTAATTATTAATACCTAGAACCTGTAGTTCAGTTTCATTTGCAAATTCGGCTTACATTTTGCACAAATTACACAAGAACGAATCACAGACGTGTAATAAAAACGGCCAAGAAATTTTAAGAAAGGTACAGAACTTTTCACACATGCGAGGAAAATGAATAAATTACTACTTTTCTTTAGAAGACTAACCATGAAAAAACGTAGAAACACTAGCCGATTCTCACAATCTCATCTGCGATGAGTTTTTAAGTCAATGCCTGTACAACGTATTGCATCACAATTGCAATTCAGTCCGATAAATTAAGGACTTAGTCTTAAACCTTTTATTTCATATAGTATGATTTTTTAAAATTATTACGAAATATTTCCGGAAAAATTGTCGAATTTCTGTGCAAAATACACTTTTTGTTCATTCCTCTTTTTTTTTTTTAATTTGCCTAGTCTTTTGGAATTAAAATTGACATTCCAAACTTTATTTCTTCTTTCGATCTTGCGTGCATTTAGGACAGTACCACTTTCCTTTAGGTTTCGTGGTGAGACCAACACAGGTGAAATGGAACCATTCAATGGGACACTAAAAAATTTGATATTCATAATTAAACTTATTCATAATTTAACTTACAATAAAGTTTTTGAGTAAAAATATGATACTTACATCGGGATTATCACAACCAATCATTTCTCCGTATGAAACTTGATGACACAAACAATAAGTTGGTTCATTTGGATCCACAGGCATGTCTAAAACATCGGCAGGATGTCCAAGCGATGCTGAATCGGCTTGTGCTCCACTGCCAACAGCTCCAGTAGAAGTAACTAAAAGATCAGAAGAAATATATTAGAATAAATAATATATGTAATAATAATATGGTAATTATGTTTAAGCATCAATAAAAATTATACCTTTTTTCTGTTTCTTTCTGGCATTTTTAGTTTCATCTTCGCTGCTTGCATTTGCAGTTCCCTTTTTTCTTTTCTCTTTCTCTTTGAGTTTCTTTCGACCCTTTTTACTTCCTCCACTCTCTTCTTGAGCTCTACTACTGCTTAAAGCTTTGTCTTGAATTTCAGCTTCAAACCTCGCTAAATCTGAATCCAATCTCCGAATGTGTTTATCTACTAATTCGTATGTTTGAATAGCCAGTTGAACTTTGTCATCGCCGTACGCTTTTGCCTGATTGAACATACTCTGTATTGTTTGGAGCTGATCTTTATTTTTCTCGCTCGGTTCTTTCTTTAAATTTTTTAAGTAATCATCTGCCAATTTATCAATGTCTTTCATTAGAGTTTGAGCTCTGGCATCCAAATCTCTCATTAAAGTGAAGTTCCTTTGTAATTCGATGGGCAAGTGCTCCAAACCTTAAAAAGTGAATAAATTAATTTCTTCGAGTTTCGACCACTTATGAAAAATAATTCTTTGGTATAATGTTATGAAATAATTTCTAAACGTCAAATTGATCGAAATATCTCTTTTTTTTAGCCTAGATCAACAAACACTAATAAAATAAATTATTTTCAAAGCTAAAAGCGAAAGAAACTGATCTAAATAACATTTTAAGAGACTGTTTATTTAATTGTAAAAGAATGTTATGTAAATATAGGTTAACATATTTGAGGTTCGCAGCCCGCCATTTTATCTTATGTCTATCAAAACTCATTATAATCTGACTAGAACGACTGAAATTAATATGACAAACAATGGACAGGTCTCAGAAACGACTTATGGGGTTGCTTACCCCATTGCATTAGTATTGATTAATGAGAATACTCACTGTCTAAATAATGCTCCAAATACAACGCTGTCGTCATTTTGAAGTTTGGGAGCAATGCACTTGAAACCGTCAATAACTGATTATAAGCTACTACTTGATTACTTCTCGATTAGGTGTCAACAATGTTTTCCTTCACACTTTTGACAGATCTTTAAGAACATTGTCAAAAATATCAACAAGTAATTAACTCTTTTTCACAAAGCAAAACTCGACTCGTCGTAACGACAGTTACAATTGGTCGTGAACAATACAATAATCAAGAAGTGCCATCTTGGAAAAAAATATGTAAAGCCAAGATTGCATGCCAGTCCGTCATATATGCATATACATATGTGTATTTTATCTTTTTACTTTTTTTCAAATTCTATACTTTTATTCAATAACTTTTATTTTGCTAATATACAATTAATTAGTAGTTTTTCTCCTGTTTACAAATCCAGAATTGATTACGTTCCTTTCACTATGTATAAAAATAAACAGCAAAAAGCATTTGATTACATACATATAGAAAAATTCAAAAATAGGGTTTTCGTTGTTTTCGAAAATTCTAGGCCTCTCTAGGTTTTCTACAACCTGACTTGCTATTATTGAATAAATAAATTCCTAGAAAGAGCCATAGATATTTCAAATATTATTTTAATTTCAGACTAAACCTCTGCTGTCTGATAAACTTAATAAGTAATTATATACTATAATATATACACTAAAATTAAAGTTTCTCTTAGTTAGGGTTGCCAGATCCTGCTTCCTTGTTTCACTTACTCTGAAGTCTTATGAAATCATTTAGCAATTTAAATCAATATTTCAATTGAGTGGCAAGATTAGGGGTAGATTCTTTGAGACACCCAGCAGGTATTAATTGAAAGAAAAAGATTGGAGTGAGTTGCTCTTCTTTGTAATTTGCACAGTTCGAGGTGTGCATGTAGATGACGCGCATGCGCGATCATCACAGAACATCGATCGCATCGTCGCCCGATTTTTAAGTCTGGTTAATGTTATTTAGGCCAAAATAGGCCAGAAACAAATATTATTTTGAGTATACAGTACTTCAAAAATGATCTCTTTTTCATAGGGATCGTGATTTCAACAAAATTTCTCATACAATCTAGTTGGATTCGGAAACGTTGACCAGAAAATCTTTTCTTTTTACCGCGTATCTTTAAACCGAGTAACGATCTACTCGTCAGCGACGTTGCCAAACGTCCTTGCACTTCTGAGTACAAAATTATTTTAGTAAAATACTTAATTTCGGAATTATTGATATTATTAATACAAAACTTGCTTCATATTACAGAATAAAATTCTATAAACTTTAGTTTTTAAATATTTTGATCGATTTGGAGATTATATCCAGGCTGTGAAATCAGAAATTTTTAACTTCAAATTATCTTTTTTGGTTGTATGCAAAACATGATTAAAAGTTTATATTTCTCCTAAAACACAAAAGCTCACTCTTGAAGATATGAATAACGCTTTGAAGTTATATTTCATATATTTATAGATTTATTTCATGAATATTTAATTTTCTTTGGTTATCTAATTAACAATTTGGATGTGAATAAAATGATTTTTTTCTCGGGAGGAAAATTTCTACATAAAAGGTCCTGTTCAATTTGTTTTATCATAAGAGTTGCGAATTCACTTTGTTATAGTAATTAAAATTTTTTTTAATTCTTTACAATTAATGGTAACATAAATACTAACGTTATTGTTGAGCATATAAATATATATCCTGAACACTATATAAAAATTGACTCGAATTTAAAATTTTTTCGCGCGAATAGAGTTGGCAACGTCGCATGCCATGGGAAAATTTTCAAGTGCAAGTGAACGCGTGTGTTTTTGTATTTGCATTGTGCACCGTGGGCCGGGCAAGATAAGATGGCGATAGCCTAGAATGCAAACGCGTTTTAAAAACCGTGCAAAATAACAAAATGTCCCGACCTAAAAGTATGATAAGTAATTACGCTGTGATTTGAGAATTTGGGGAAGTCCGAGGACATTATCAAACTGCAGAGAGGAAGGAACGCCATTCAAGGCGAGAACGTCGGAGGAGACAGTCGCATTATTCCTTGCTCTTTCAACAGTAACGAAAACGCACAACCAGTTCTTCGGCAACCGCATTTTCCAGCTCGAATCAATTCCTAGAAATTGAGGCAAGAGTTAGATATCAATTAAAGAAAAACTGAACGCATCATGGTGAGTCTATATTTTTCACTACCGGAATTTTTCTACCCGCGTTTTTTCTTTTCTAAGACTAAGGAGTTTCTCCTTAGGGACAGCATACATGAAGAGGGAATAAGAATAAGAATCACTATATCTCATTTTTAGTTATTCTCAGTCCTTGAGGAAAAAACGACGTCTCTGTGAATTTTCAGACTTGTAAAGTTCATTTCAGAGTACGCCGTACTCCCCACTTTTTTTGTCTGCAGTTTTATTTATTTTTTTTTTTTAAGTGAAAGGTCATTTTTCTTTGCCTTAGGGGTGATGTTGTTAACGATTGTTGAAAATTGAAAAAACTCATGAGAAAAACTTTTTCATGACAAACGATTTTTTTCCAATTTTTTTTTTGTATTTTTTTTTTATGTTTTTTGTAGAACTAACTCAATTAACTCAGGAGTTTGAAACAAGTGTTAATCTTTTCTGTTCTTTTATTTCACATGTTTAGAAGTCTTAATCATTTTTTTTTATTCATGTTCTTTTTTTTTTATATCGTTGATGTGAACATAACCTATTCTATCTTGCGTTCTCGAACTCGAGTTTGAAAAATCACAGAAAATTTTTACACATGGTGTTGGAGCCAAGTTATAATCTAAAAATTCGATTTCTTCATTTTACTCAACAAATATTAAATTTGGAATTTTTTCCCTTTGTAGAATTAATCAATTTTTAAGTAGAATTATGTGTACAGAGCGAGAAAAAATTTAATTCAAATATTTTTTACATAAAATGAAAATATTTAATTTTGGAGTTGGATTTTGAATTCTTCGTTTTATGCAAAAAGTAT
>CAJFCO010000145.1:2291567-2367589 GCA_904066015.1 Synergus gifuensis
GCTTGAACGTTCTAACACCCATACAAGAGGTTTTCTCACATTTATTTTCTTTTTTAACCAAAGCTATATATTCCAAATTTATCAAAAATTCGTTTTATAGCCTTAAATCAAAAATTTGGGGGCAAAATTCCCGGAGGGCTTGTGACAAAAACACCAACACCAGGATACGAAATGGTACGAGTCGGAGGATCTCAAGGTGGACCTCCTAATTTTATGGGACAAAATCAATTAGGTCAATTAGGTGGTCTTCCTGCAGGTGGACCTTACGGGGGATTTCCTCCTTTAGGAAATTTAGCAGGATTCAATCCTGCTGCATTTTTACAACAAAGTAAGTCAATCTTCTATCTGATCTATTTTCTGCAATCTCAAATAAGCAGTCCATTTATATACATTTATATAAGTTGTCTTAAAATAATGTACTTTAATAAAAATACTAATCTATTAACTGTGACTCAAAAATGCTCACAAAATTATGGTTAAACCCCATATCAATTAAAAATATTTATATTGTTTGTTTGATGCTATCTCTTGTTTAAAAAACAAGAGATAGCATCTCAAACGTCAGATAGAACCACATCAGATTATTTAGATTGGTTTTTACAATATTGGTATGTCACTTATATTTTTTAAACATTTTAATAAACATTTTATAATGGACAGCTATGAATATGGACATGAATAATCTCATGGGAGGATTTATGGGAATGGCTGGTATGAATATGGGAATTCATCCTTTGATGCATCTTCTAAATCAAGGCGGGATGCAAAATTTTGGAGGACTCACAGGTTTGTCTTAATAGATCTAGACAAAACTTATAGTTTGGAGAGGTGACTGAATTGAAAAATCGGAAATTTGATTTTACTTTTAAGGGCATATGTTACATACCACCAGAGCAAATTTGGTTTTGCCAACTTTACGTTCGCAGCTTACTCTCACGATTCCAATGATAACATAAAACTCATTTTTCGAAAAAATGTCGCTTAACCATGTTTTCCTGTTGTAAGACAGCACAATTTTCACTAAGCCATTTACTTAATGTAAATTTACTTAAGTAAATGACTTAGTTTTAGCCAAAAATATTTTAGATTGAAGTCATAAAGTTACCGAAATTAAATTTGATTTTATAGCACGTGCTCTTAATAATGAACCGTTTCTAATAAATGAAAAATTTATCAAACCTCTTAAAGTAAGAGTTGATTTTAATACAATAAAGTAAAATAATACACTTTAGACAATTAATAAAATACGAAAATAAAATTAAAAAATGAAAGTAAGCAGTAGATGGAAAGCTTATTATATATAAGAAAAGCAGGTATAAACTTGCGAGACCTATTTATCTGCATAAATATGACCGATAAATATGATAGTTGATAAATATGTGTAAATAGATTTTCCCTTAACCTTGGATAATTTAAATTATTTAGGAAAAGGGCTGCAGCAAATGTGGATGAATGCAGCAGATTCAAGTAAGATGAACATGCAGCAAGGTATACAAGAGGAAGAAGAGGTTGATGATGAAGAAATGGGTGTTGCTGAAACTTACGCTGATTATATGCCCACGAAACGTAAGTTCAGTTATTATCTCAAAGTAAACAAAAATTCAACGAAAACGATTTTAATTATGAAGGGAATTTTAATTTTTCTTATTAAATATCTCTTGCAGTTAAATTAGGGCGAAAACATCCAGACCCGGTGGTAGAAACTGCATCCCTATCTAGTGTGGAACCAACAGATGTTTGGTACAAGCTTTCGATTCCTGATGAGACCATAAGATCTGGCGCATTATCTGCTCTGCAGCTCGAATCTATAACTTATGCTTCTCAGCAACACGAGCACCTCCTTCCGGATGGATCTCGGGCGGGATTTCTTATAGGCGACGGTGCTGGTGTTGGTAAAGGTCGAACTATTGCTGGTATCATTTTCGAAAACTACATGAAAGGTAGAAAACGAGCTATCTGGGTCTCAGTCTCCAACGATCTCAAGTACGACGCTGAACGAGATCTTAAGGATATAGGAGCAGCTAAAGTAGATGTAAGATTCTTTAAGAGAAAATAATTCTGCATACAAAGTTATTTCAAACATCGACAAAAGAGGTTGATTTATTTAAAGGCGTTGAATTAATTTTCCATCACAATTCAATTTCCTCTTTTTCTAATTCTTTTATACTTTTGCTTTCCAGGTTCACCCTTTAAACAAGTTCAAGTATGCAAGGATAAATTCAGCAATAAACGGCAACGTGAAAAAGGGCGTCATTTTCAGTACATATTCTGCATTAATAGGTGAGTCATCCCAAAGCGGAGGAAAATATAAAAGCAGGCTAAAACAGCTTCTTCAATGGTGCGGTGAAGATTTTGATGGGTTGATTATATTCGACGAATGTCACCGAGCAAAGAACCTATGTCCTACAGGAAGTTCAAAACCTACCAAAACTGGTAAGAGTAATTCCTAGATTTTTATTTTGTAAAAATGCCATTTTTGTTGATTATATGTTCAAATTTTGATACCTTTAATTTTGGGGATTTTTTTCAGGTTTAACTGTTTTAGAACTACAGAACAAATTGCCAAAGGCTCGAGTTGTGTACGCGAGTGCCACTGGAGCATCCGAGCCTCGAAATATGGCGTATATGGTTCGTCTTGGGATGTGGGGAGAGGGAACGCCTTTCCCAGAATTCAATGATTTCATTGCAGCCGTAGAAAAGAGAGGAGTTGGTGCGATGGAAATTGTGGCAATGGATATGAAATTACGTGGAATGTATATTGCTCGTCAACTCAGTTTTCATGGAGTGGCTTTCAAAATCGAAGAAGTTCCTCTTTCCGATGAGTTTACAAAGATTTATGATGATTCGGTCAAACTATGGGTAGAAGCGATGCAAAAATTCCAAGAGGCAGCAGAGCTCATAGACGCGGAAAATCGTATGAAGAAAACAATGTGGGGTCAGTTTTGGTCTTCGCATCAACGCTTCTTCAAGTATTTGTGTATCGCAGCGAAAGTTAAATATGCCGTTTCCGTAGCTCGAGAGGCCGTAAAATGTGGTAAATGTGTAGTTATCGGTCTTCAATCAACAGGAGAGGCCCGAACTCTCGAACAACTAGAACGAGACGATGGAGAATTGAGCGACTTTGTCTCAACCGCCAAAGGGGTCTTACAATCCTTGGTCGAGAAACACTTCCCTGCACCAGATCGTAATCGAATTCACCGGATCATTGGCGATTTGCCACGATCTCAGAGTATAGGCGTCTGTGAGAATCTCACCGAAAATGCTGGAGGTTCCGGAGGTAGTAGTAAAAGAAAACCAGTTCGTCAGGCAGCCCAGAGAGCTTCGAAAAAAGTTCGACCTTGGTCCTCAGAGGAGGAGATTTCCGAGGAAGATCGCAACGGTGGTCATAGTTCCGGTTCAGAGTTTAAATTATCTGGCACTGAGAGCGAGGATGATAACAAATCTGACGAAGAGATTAGTAATCCGAGCTCGGATTATAATCCTTTTGACAGTGATAGCGACTCCGACGTAGATCCTTGGGATAGAAGGAAGAAGAAAATAGGCAAAAAGTCAAAGAAACCAGCAAAGAAGCGTTTGAGTACCCAAGACAAAATCCAGTCGATGCTGACGAATAAAACTTCGAATAGCAAGAATAAGCGAAATGGTGATTCTGTTGTCGGGAAACCAATCACTGGTGCTGGTATCAACATGGCGGCAGTTAGAAGTCAAGCACCACCTCGAAGTGCGATAGAGCGAGCTTGTAGCATGAAGGAAGAGCTCCTGGCTCATATAGAGAGTTTAGGCGATCGTCTACCACCAAACACACTCGATCAACTAATAGACGAGCTTGGTGGACCCGAAAATGTTGCAGAAATGACTGGTCGAAAGGGGCGAGTTGTTCAAACAGAAGATGGTGCAATACAGTATGAATCTAGGTCCGAGGCTGATGTACCACTAGAAACTTTAAATCTAACTGAGAAGCAGAGGTTTATGGATGGTGAAAAGACCGTAGCGATCATTTCTGAAGCTGCCAGCAGCGGTATTTCTCTCCAAAGTGACCGAAGAGCGCGGAATCAAATGCGAAGGGTTCACATCACTTTGGAATTACCTTGGAGTGCTGATCGCGCGATACAGCAATTTGGACGAACTCATCGTTCGAATCAAGTAAACGCTCCGGAATATATCTTCCTTATATCAGATCTTGCTGGTGAACGAAGATTCGCGTCGATAGTCGCTAAAAGGCTCGAAAGTCTTGGCGCTCTTACACATGGAGATCGACGAGCCACAGAAACTAGAGACCTTTCACAGTTTAATATTGATAACAAATATGGTCGTGCTGCTCTTGAGGCTACAATGAAAACTATTATGGGGTAATTATCTTTTTTTTTTTTTTTTTTATTTTAATATTTTCTGCCTTTCAAGAAATACATAAAATCAATAGGAAAACTGTTTAAATATTTATTTTTTTAAGTAACGATAACTAACGTGTTTCATTTATTTAATTTTATAATACATTTTTTTTCAGATACGAAGCTCCATTAGTTCCGCCTCCGCAAGATTATCGTGGAGACTTTTTCAAGGACATTGCAGACGCTCTAGTAGGCGTTGGATTAATTTGCAATAGTGAGAGTATGCCAGGCATGTTGTCACTCGATAAGGATTTCACTAATATGTCCAAGTTCCTAAATCGAATACTCGGTATGCCTGTTGATCTGCAAAATCGACTCTTTAAATACTTTACTGACACATTGAATGCCATTGTCACTCAGGCGAAAAAAACTGGCCGATTCGATATGGGAATTCTTGATCTCGGAACTTCGGGTGAAAATGTTCGCAGGGTGAAAATTTATAGGTTTCAGAGGAAACATGCAACTGGTGTTGCTCCAACGGAATTACACGTAGTTCATGTTGAAAGAGGAATGAGTTGGGCAGAGGCTACGGATCGATGGTCAGAATTAACTGGGGCGAAGGAAGGATTCTACTTGAGTCATCAAATCCGAAACAACAAACAGACAGCTATTCTCGCAGTTGCCGTTGATAGTGGCAAAAAGAAAGCAGAAGGAAAGAAGGATCAGTTGTACATGGTTTACAGGTTCGTTTGAGAATAATTTTATTTTAATGGCATTTTTTACATAACACCCTTGTATACTTATATACTTGCCCTTCGAATATTATTTTCTCATGTTCTAATTTTCATGTAATTATTACAGGCCAAATACAGGATTACAAATGCGACAAGAGACGCTGGGAGAATTGGAGAAGAAGTACAAAAAAGTTTCGTCTGAAGAGGCTGAGTCGCACTGGACACAACAGTACGAGGCTTCTGTAGACACCTGTTCGCACGCATACTGGCGTGGAAATTGTAAAAATGTCACTCTGGGACTCGATTGTGAAGTCGGATTGCGTCGGCGGTCGTACAACGTTCTTGCCGGATCAGTTCTTAGCGTTTGGAGTAGAGTCGAAGGCGTCCTTGCTGCCCGATCTGGACACAATTCCAAAATGCAAGTCATACGATTACGTACGGGTGAGTTTATAATTGAATTCTTTTTTTTTTAGGGGGGGAAACCTAAATAGTTATCGACTGGCTTTTGAAACTGAAAACTATTTTAGACAATATTTGAAAATGTAGGCTTGTCTCCATTGTCAGGTTCTTAGATTGAAAGATATAATTTGTGGTGCAAGAAATAATTTTAATTAGGTCAATATACTTAGACAATTTTTCAGTGAAAAGCTCATTTGATAATTTTAAATTTGAAGAAAAGAAATAATTAAAAAGATTTTGTTTTCAGACGAAGGTCTAAAGATCGTAGGGACGCTGATTCCAAAAGCTTGCATGGAAACGCTCCGCCAAGCGCTTTCATCAGATGCTGAAAAAACCGAAGAGCAGTCGTTTTGAATGGACTGTTGATCTCGAAGAATTCGTACATGAAAGTTGTATACCCGACGTGTTCAAAATAATGCACCTCGAGGGTAAAGGACATTAAGTTGTTAGTGTTTTAATTTTCATCCGGTGGTGTCATCAAGTCTTGAATTAATTGAACAATATCTATACATATATTTTTTTTATTTCGCGGTAAGATTTTTATTCATCGAGAATTAGCATTGCGATATGAATATAGATATTATGAATGGACTATTAAACAATTAAAGAATTTGACGTAGGATGATCGATCCCAGCAAACCATCATCTTGTTTATACGCCAAGGAAATAATGTAGTCATTGCGGATTGGTTACACTAAGCATTAGTGAAAAATATTTTCATCGTATGAAACGAGAATTGGATTGTGAGCGCATTTTAAAATTGAGATGCTTTTCAAATTAATTATTGAACTCAAAATTAATAGAGCTGATGGTTGAAGTATAAGGGTGAAACCATTACTACACGATTAGAAGTTTCCTATTATTCTTATTATAATTGCATTACCGATATACTATTACATCTATGCTATTATCACTAACCTTTTAAAAACCAGAAACCGAAGTGAAACCATTGGCATACTTCGTATTTTAATCCAGATTTCACAAGCAACTAATTTTTTACATACAGTATTACGATGGTCAGGGTACATCGCATATTTAAAGAATCTTGAGATTGGACGGTGAACACGAGGCAATCTCTGTTTCTTGATTTGAAGCCCGATTACGTAGATCGTAAGATTATAAAAAATCTCTAGGTTCTGTAATCTTCTTGAACAAAATATTAGAAGCTGCATTAGAAATCTCTGAATTTCATTTGAACAACGTGTATGCTTTTAACGTCACCTCGTCCTCACTTCTCATCAAGTTTACTCTTTTTAAAGATACTATTAGCGTTAGCTAGAATTGACGATTGCATACGATGATATATTTATATTCGACGATATAATTTAGCGACTGCATGTATACGTACACACTTTGGTGTACACTGGGTAGATGTCTGTTTGTACGTTTGACCGAAATAATTTTGATGAGTGTTGAGTGTGACAAATTGGTGAATCATAAAGTTACATGTTCTGTGAAATTTAGAAGCAATGCAAGTAGAGCTTATTAATTACTTAGATAACAAGATATCACGTGGATCTATCCTGATGTGTCGAGGGGTTCATTTTGCAGATGGAAGTCCAGGTCGTATTTTTAAATTCATGCGATGGACTTGCGGAAAACGACTTACCACAAAACGAAAAAAAAATTAAATGAAAAAAATGATTAAAAGTGATAAATGATAAAGGTGTATAATCATCGATCATGAGAGGATATGAAAGTGCAGCCACGCGATTATAACATATCTAGACAACCAGTATTGGCGCGCTTTTCGTAAGACTAATGGTAATGTTGAAATTTTGTTTTAAAAACGAACAAAATGACCAGATCTTAACTAAGGCAAGTCGAAAATGCTATTCATATATATCACGTACATATATATGCGTATGTATAATGTATATACATGTATAAATGTATCTGTTATATGTTAAACAAATACATCTTAGCTAAAAAAAAAATGGAATTCGATTCAAAAATTAAAACATATCTTACAATTTCCTATCACAAATTGCCTTATAATTAGATTTCATTATTATTTTCAATGAGTTTCCTAAAAATATTCAAAAATATATATTACTAAACAGGGTAACCAGTGAATGGGGAATTTTTTGAGATCAGGAAATGATAGGGAATTTAATTTGTAATCCTAACTTTTTTTTCATCAATTTTAGACTCTTGGCCTTAATTCTGTCTAGGTTTCGTATATTATAATATTCAACAATCGTGGATTGCGTATACAATACGAAATGATTTGATCCACATTCTATCTACAGAGAGTAAAAAAATATGTACATTCAAATTCACATTTTCATCCTGCAGTCTTGCATTCTCGGCTCCATAATGAACATTCTTTCTATTTAATTATTTTATTTTTTATCGAATCTATATTGAAATCTTCAAACACCTACGACGTAAATAACAAATTTATTTAATTGCAAAGTAGTATCGTATCCACAGCCCATTTTCGTAAGAAAGAAATGAACCGTTTGAAATTACTTTGGATAGAGATTTAGTGGAAAGCATAGAGAAGCATCAAAAATGTGCAAAAGCCAATTACGAGGCCAAGAATTACAGAGTCTCTTCTCTTCCGTAGATTTATCCTTTGAACTAAACTGTTCACTGCGGGGAAGCGATTGGAAATGTCGTTGAATCTTGTCTGAATACGTTTAAACGTTTGACGCTGGGACATCAGGTGGTCTCGAGTTTCCATTGCTATAGTAATCTGATCATTTATCATTCGATCGGAACTGAAAAATAAATTAATTTAATTGCTAAAAGTTATTCTTTTCTATTTATGTTTTCAATTTTATTTCAATTCTTACTTGTGAATATGTTGATTTTCTTTCAGATACATGTCTCTGCGATTCAATCCACCAGTTTTATAGCTGCTGAAAAAATAAAAGGAATTTGAAATTATAAGTTGGAAATTTAATTTTAATTCAATTTTTGAAAATTGAATTAATAATAAAGTAACATGAAAAAAATTGGACAAGAACAGAAAAATAGGTAATACTTACTCGATTTCTTTGCGGACATCGCCTAAAAGGTCTTCGCGGTCCTTTCTTGCTACAAAGTTATTTCGAATTTTGCTGAACTCGAGTTTGTAATCTTTTAAAATATCCTTGTGACGTTGCATCGTATGTAACATTGCAGCTCCATTTGGTTGAATTTCACTCATTCTGTCGTTTATTGATATTAGCTGAAATAAGGTGCAAATTAGTTATATTGAAAGGTTTTACTGGTTTTACTAAACCTCTAAAGTTTTGGGAACTTACTTTGGTGAGAAGAGTTTCAATCTCCGAGGCCATATTTTCAAAAACATGTTCTTCATCCAATAAAGGGACTGTGTCGGCACTGGCATAATTGGTTGCTGCATTTACTCCTAACTTACTGAATGCTACTAATTTTGCATCGATTTCATTTTCTACGTGTCTGGCTTGCTTACGAAGGTCTGAAAATACAAAAATAAATCAGATAAAAAAAAAAAGGCTTTCAAATAAGTAAGTTTTAAAGGAACTTCATGTATGTATTTTAGGTCCATGAATAATTTAATTGTCGTCCAAAGCACATATAAAAGTAAAATAATGTAACAAATTCTATTTATTTTTATGTATTTTTAGAAGTTTTCAATAAGATTCCAAGAAAATAACAAACCTTACATCAATGCAATGCCATATGACTATAATTAACTATATAGTGCTTTTGATGTCTAGGCGTGTATAGTAAATCCAAAAAAAAAAGGAATAAATCGAAGCAAATAGTAAAACTTTGACAATAGGTTGTTATAAACCACCTGCAAATGTTTTGACAAATCGGTGATAAATTAATAGTAAATTTTAGGTATTATTTTCAAGAGAAACTTCAACAGGTATTTTATTTTGAAAATTATAATGG
Organism: Synergus gifuensis; assembly: GCA_904066015.1. Taxonomy (NCBI): domain Eukaryota; kingdom Metazoa; phylum Arthropoda; class Insecta; order Hymenoptera; family Cynipidae; genus Synergus; species Synergus gifuensis. Next base: position 2,300,962 of record CAJFCO010000145.1, read on the forward strand.
AGTGCGCAACAGCCTTTTGTTTTGCTGTCAAATTGGAAAGTTCACGATACGTTCGTAAAGTCATTAATATATCTCTTAGAATAAAGAAAGATTCATTTTTTAACAGTACATATTTTTATTTCAAACACTGTCTTATTCTAATTTAAATAAGTTTTGTAATAAAAAGTGTTTATATTAAATACCTTCCCAACCGACGGTTCCCAAAGCGGTCGCCATTTGTTTTTTATAGTTTTCCTTTTGACAACTTCAACTTCAACTTCAACTTGTATGTAAAGCACTAACTATAAAAAGGAATATGAGTCATCCTCACTCGAAATTTTGAGTGAGGATGACGTACATATGACGTCATAAGAAAGACTAGCGGACATTCTATCAAACAGAAATTAGGCGCCACGTTTGAAAATTAAATTTATCAAGTATAAATATTCTCCCGGTTTTTACAAATTTAAATGCGCGTTTCAAAAATTAATTTAAAAATATTTTTTAAAATGATAATTTTAAAAACTATTTTAGTAAAATGATTTTTAAACTTTTAGTAAAATGATAATTTGAATTCACCGAATTCGAAGATAGAGGAAGACATTGAACAATTTTAAAGAATCTTCTTTAAAAGTTTTAAACAATTTTTAATTGAATATTGAAATTTAATTATACTTTAATTTATAAATAAAAACGAGATGGTAGTTGTTATTTTTAGGATCTATTTTATATTATATCTCTTATAGAGATCAGTGGGGTTACAAGAGCCGTTATCCTTTACGAGTTCGCGCGCTTGAGCATGATCAGATTTTTACAGTAACAATACATTTGCTACTATAACTATACGTATCTTCTGCTAAACCGGTTTCTCAGTTTTTTCTAGCAACAACTCGGTAATACCTCTTATGCTACCCTGGTACCGGTGTCTAGGAGAAGGAGCTAGGAGACTGGTTAGCAGGACACTGAATGTTGCAACGAACCGCACAGGATTCATACATACTATATATTATTCTCAGATTGCATCTAGTCTTCTGAGAAGTTTGACTGCTTGAAGAAATTCTACGGGCTTACGAATATTCTTGACCTTTATGTACATTAACAATTTTGTAAGTAATTAAGTGCATTTTAAGCTAGGATTAAAAAACTATATTTTCTATTTTTGTTTACGTTTAAAGTAAAAATTTGCTCTTGCACATTCTAATATATGATCTTCTTATACATACAAGAATTACAATTTCACTTACAATAAACGAAAATAATTTAATAAAATTCTTAACAGTTTGACAAAATCTAGAGATAAAATACTTTCTTAGTCTCCAAATTCTATATTGTAAATGCTTTTTTTAAATTAACTCTCGTAGGAATAATTAAAATACATCCTGGAATGGAAAAAACGCTTTCTGCGGTTCAATAAGATCAGAAAGGAAGCACACGGTTCCTGCAAATCCTTCATATAAAGAGTAAGGAGAGTCTGGTTTTCGAGCTTGCTCAAGAAATTGAGGCTCGTTCAGAAACTCAGCAAATTTTGCTGCCCTGAAAAGATAGAGACGATCTGAGGTGAGTCTATAAAGAAGCAGGAATACGTATCCATTTCCAGCGATTCCATGACAAATTCCTGGTCCTTTTTTAAGAAGTCCCTTTTCCCAGACTAACTCGCCAGCTTTAAAACATGAATCGAGATAGCGTTGATCTTTCCAACGCAGATAAGCGACTGCCATTAAATAAATAACACCTGGTGCTCCATGGCACCAGTGAACCAAGTCGTCTTCATCTCTTCTTGGAGATGCTATTTCGTCTAAAGCACATGGGAAATTTCCTGAAGAAGTCTGCAAGCTTAGAAGATAATCTACAGCTTCTTTGACTATTTTCTCTATTTGCGGGTCACTATCTAAAAAACCTGGTACCTAAAAGAATTCAGATTTAAAAAGTGCATATTTTCAAAACATCTTTTATCCTAAACATATTAAGATGTTTCTTACTTGTATTAGAACTTGCAAGATAGCAGAAAGTCCATGAGCTGCTCCAAGGTATTCTGTATCATAATATGAATACATAAGTGGACATGGGCTCGAATTTTTCTGAGCATAGGATTTTCCAGATTGAACTGTAAGGCGACAAAGATCTTGCATAATTTCTAGAGGGATGGCGATTTTTCCTAGTCGACGATTCAACCATAATGATCCAAAAAGGTATCCTGTTCGGCCCACAAAAAATTCATCTGATCCGCACGGTAAGAAATCAATTTTTTTATAGCTCTCTGAAAAATCGAGGTACCGTTTTGATAATTTGGAAACCTGATCTGTGTTTCCAGAAGTCGCTGATATTGCTGCTCCTACTGCTAAAACCCCTGTATCTCCTGAGGAAAGACAATTTTAAGTTAAGAAAAATTTAAGCGGCTACTTTGAAATCATAATTAAAATCTTACCCAATAAGAAGGAACTAACAGGTTGATAATTTTTTCTTTCTAAATGCTGCAACGAGATATGCAAATAACTGTGAGCCAATTTTAAATACTCCTTCGACTTATTCTCAGATTCAAAATTCCCGCGATCACTCAATTGCAAAAATGCATAAGCAATACCAACAGAACCAACATACAATCCTCCATCGGAATCTGTGCGATCCGGCGGAGAAGACTTTATTATTTTTTCCAAGAGTTTTTTCAACGTTTCCTTTGCAGATTTCAAACCAACTTCAATACCTTGTTCATAATTGAATCCTTTTCCTTGTTTCTGTTCTTCCAATCGGTAAATATTCACAAAATAGCGCGAATGCTTTGACATTTTTCTCTCAACCGGCTCAACCTTCGCAAAAACGTTTCTTGGATTAATTTTATATATGCATGTATGCATGTATGTATGTACATCTGATTTTTTGACCCTAAAGGCAACTAAAGGCGTTTTCATAACCCTTCGATAAAAACAATGCAAAAATGCGGACCAAATTTAAAGGAATAATTACTTTATTTCGAAGAGAAATTATGTTTAGGGGTTTAATAATAATGAGAAGTATTTTTAAAACTTTTTAAATAGTTTAAAATTTAATTAAACCGCTCCAAAAAGAAAATTTGAAGTATTCTGCAATACCAACAATCAAGATGGCGACGTTGGTAAAGTAAAATTAATATTGTTTTGTATGCGAATTCATTCAACATGGCGGCTGTCGTCAGTCGTGTGCTGTGTCGTGGTTGGTGAGTTTTCTAAAAGTTCATTTTAACAGCGAATTTTGTAAATGCGAGGTAGCAATGAATTCGTGAATACTCATTTGAGGCAATTAATTTTTTTTTTAATTCGGTCGGTCGCCGCGTTCTCGGAATTTTCTAAATGGCCTTGCCAAAAATTAGGACTTAACCGTCGAGACTATGTTGGACACCTTTTCATATTCCATTTAATGAAGAGCACTCTACTTTCCTGTTACTACTTTTTACAAGGGTTTGCAAGATCGCGAGTCGCATATCGATGGCTCTTCCAAAATGATTCGCAGAAAACGATTCTTTCACATTTGTTTTCACAAATTCTGACTTTCTGACCCAAAAAACCTAATAATCATACCTAATGGAGTTGTTACTCCATTTAGTATTCTAATTCATGTCAATGCATGCATCTGTTGTGTTAAAAAAACTTCTTAAAAACTTAATATTCAATGTATACTCTTACAATTCACTTTATCAACATTTTATATATTTACTAAAATATTTGCTGGGAATTTCACTTCCTTGTGCATTCGCTTTTTTCACGAAATTTTAGGGATTCAACCCTTTCAAAAGACTATTACATTCGTGTCACTAACTTTATTTGGGCTTTTTTTTATTGTTTCATTTGATTTCATGAGTGTGAAAATTGACGAAGAGGTTAGAAAGTATTATGGAAAAATGTCAATGTCAATTTGTTGTGATATATTGCAACGTGGTATGAATATATGTAGTATTTATAGTATTAGTAGTGTAATTAATTTTCTGCGATTTTATCTAAATACTATTGTATAATTATAACGAACTTAAGAATAACTATAAGTTTTATTGGTTTTATTTCAATGGGGATTTTATACTTTGTTCTAACCTCTAATTTGCTTTATTATAAGGTAAATAAATATGTATTTTTTGTAAAAAAGTATTTTGGAGCTTTGAGTCAAGGTCGTGTAAGTGACGAGTGTGCAGGGTCATGATAATTAATATTTTCATGATTTAAAAATGAAAGTTACATAGGATGAGAGACTATTTTTCTACGATTGTCCTAGATTCAGAATCCGGTTTAAGACATAAGTTGCTACTCCGTCTTCAAAATTCGCTGAAAATTTAATAAACAGAATGGACTCTTAAGATCTCTTGTCTGAAATATAATTTCTTACCAGATGTACAATGCTAGTATGAATAATTAAGAGTCCAATTCTTTTGAAAGTGTACTTATGTGGACTAATGATTGTTTTTCTTTTTCAGTTTGTGTAATTGTTAGTTTAGGACATTTTTGAAACATACGCTCACTGTAAATTCAACATTTAAAAAGCTGAAGAAGAAAACGATAATATAGAATTATTGGAACGACACAACCACACTCAGCACACATTGAAGACATCTGAGGATTTTCATGCCAACCACTTATCCTTTAAATTTCAAACATTTTTGATCGATTCCTTTTCATAAAGGATGACTTATGTTTAAGAAGAAACTCGGTTGTTCTCGAATACGCTAAATTGTATAATTATCAAACAGTTGTTACGAATGGAAAGTATCCACGATATTTGATGTGCTGAGAATTTTGTACACATAGATTCATAATACTGATATTAAGTGTATCGTTCGTTTGTATACTTGTTCCGCGATACGCTTTATGAGAAGGAACTAGATACACAGTAGGGTGGCCGTGATTACGGTTTGGAGATTTGCTACTCTCTATTGTCAATGGGACTCGCACATCTACTTTCGGAGAGTGCCAACTTCTCTCGGAGTAATCCTGGTGCTTTTTGATCAACTATCGATGATACGTATTGAAATACTGCAAACACCTTCCTTCACACTTCCTGGTCATAAAGAAGCCTGCATTTCTGCGGCATTTCAAAGAGCCTTTCTTCCTCTTCGTTAAGTTGTCATAAAGTCTTAATAAAAAACGAAGATATAAGGTACCAAGAACCATTCTGTGATATCTATGTTAACACTTAAATAATTGAAAAGACTAAAATTTCTAAATATAAGTATATATATCGTGCAAGAAGCAGACGCAAAGTTATAAAAGGAAGTACCTAATTGTTTCAACGATCGCGAGACTAGCGAATCGAAAGAAAACAGCATCGATTTCAAGCAATGTCCAGCAATCCTCAGTGGAAATCTTTCCAGCCGCCAATCATGAACTCTGACCCAGCAATACTCGATTACAAGTCCATGGCCATACAGAGTCCCAAAGCATCATCACCTCAACAATCCGCCAATACCTATCGGAATGGTACCAATTTTAGCGGCGATCATTACATGAATTCTCCTTCAGATTGTGGTAAAAACTCATCTGTTTTTGGAAACTATTCTACTTCACAATCGCCGCGAAATGGGTCTGCTAGGTTTCCAATCAGCACATTCACTGGCATGGAAGGAAACGTTGGATACACTGGCGAACCAACGTCTAACAATTCATCTTATCAGGATCAATCCGGAAATCAAGGGACTCGCGAAACAGGAATCATTGAAAAATTATTGGTAAACTTCTTATTTCTTAGTCTTTTTTTAACTGTCAGATTTTATTATTACAGGATTAATCTTAAATAATATAATATAATATAATATATATTTATCTTTAATAATCTTAATGTTTATTTGTACATTTTCCATATTAGCACTCTTATGGATTTATTCAGTGCTGCGAAAGACAGGCAAGATTATTCTTCCACTTCAGCCAATTTAGCGGAAACATCGAACATCTGAAAATTGGAGACCCGGTGGAATTCGAAATGACGTATGATCGAAGAACTGGTAAACCCATTGCGAGTTTCGTCAGCAAAATTGCACCAGAAGTGGTGAGTTCCGTCATCAATTTTCGTAACAAATTTCTGAAGTAGGCCGAATGCATTTAGTGTACGCCTTTTCCAGAATATTGTTTATAAATATAAATAAGGATTTCGTTATGCACAGTTTTTCTCACAATAGGAACTTTGACCCTGAACAATAATATCAAGAATTAAATCTTAAGTATGTTTTTGATGAACTAAAGGATAAAATGCTCTTTTAAGTTGCTCAATTTTTCAGGGGCAATTTTGAATCGAGCACACAAGCATGGCTAATTGCCCATTCTTATTCTAATCTAAGACAGATCTGATTTAGTAGATCTATTTGCCTAGATTTCGAATTTAATATCAATTAGGTTAATTTAATAAGAAAAATTAAATTAAACATTTAATATCTTTGGAAAACAATGTGCTTTTAATAAAATTATTCAATGATTTGTTGAGCAGGTACTAAGTGAGGAACGTGTTATTGGACTTGTTACAACAGAATTGCAAGCGAGTGGCGACTCGCAAGGGCGAATCAGTTATGAGAATAGAGGGGAATGTTTTTTCCTACCTTATACCAAAGATGATGTCGAAGGCAACGTCACTTTGCGTGCGGGTGATAGGGTTTCATTTCAAATTGCCACGAATCAACGGCAAGTACTTTTTGGTTACAATTAGTTTATAGTTTTACATATTTCAAAAAAAAAGTTTTGAATTCGAAAGAATTAAATTAGGGTTTGTTACAGAAGTTAGAAAAGTAATTTCAAAAATCGTTTTCCAAAGAGAATTTTTAATTGCAGCGGAAATTTAGGCGCTTGTCATGTAAGGCTTGAGAATCCTGCACATCCAGTGCGTTACCGTGGAGTTGTATGCTCGATGAAAGAAAGTTTTGGTTTCATTGAACGTGCAGACGTTGTAAAGGAGATATTTTTCCACTTTAGCGAGGCTAAGTCTATGAAAGAAGAACTAAAACTGGGAGATGATGTTGAATTTATAATACAAAGTCGAAATGTACGCTGGACTAAATTTGAAATTAAAATTGTTATCAAAGTAGCTCTAAGAATAATCAATTCATTCTGGTTTATTTTTAGAGCAAAGAAGTAGCCTGTAATATAACAAAGCTACCACCTGGATCTATTGTTTTCGAAGAAATCAGCGATGATGTGGTTAAGGGACAAGTTTTGAAACCTTTAGAAAGGAATAACACAACGAGACATCAAAGTGATCCTTTGCCCGGTCGAATCCGGTATCGAGCACCAGATCATTCTGAAGTCGAAGTACCTTTCGGCGATAAGGATCAAAAAGGCGATTTCACCCTTAGGTATGTGTTTTCTTCTGGAAAAATGATATTTTTGATTTGATTCTACCCCCTACGACTTGAGTGTAAATCTAAATTTTTTATTTCCAGGCATGGGGATTGGGTTCAGTTTAGAATCGCAACGGATACAAGAGACCAGTTAAAAAGAGCAACAGATATATCACTATTGCCTGAATCCTTTACTGTTTCTGGTGAAAGAAGAGAACAAGGCATGATTGCTGCTCTTAAAGACGGCTTCGGATTCATTCGTTCCGTAGATCGTGATCCGAGACTCTTCTTCCACTTTAACGAAGTACTGGACGTTGATAGGGAAATCACTGTGGGTGATGAGGTTGAATATACTGTCATTCAAGTAAGGATTTCGATATCTTTTAAAATCAGGACCTAGTAACTGAATATTATTCTAATCTCTGGATTTGAATTTCAGGATCCCACCTCTTCATTTTCGAATAGCAGACAAAGTGCGATTAGATTGAAGCATCTGCCACCAGGTAGTGTTCAATTCGAAACTGTCATAGAATCAGATGTGTTAGGTAATGTGATTCAAAATACGAATGGCAACGAACCTGGTCTAATCGGGTACTTGAAAGAAGGACAGCAAAAGAGCATTATTTTCTTTACCAAGGATTGCGATCCCAAAAGTATTCCCAAGCTCGGAGACGAGGTAAATAACAAAATAAGCCCACTATTTATATCAGAAGATTAACAGCTATTAGAGCTAATAATTAATTGCTAATGTTTTCCATTTGATGTTTCAGGTTCAGTTTAGCATCTGTCAAGTGAAACGAAATAAGGAACTTGTCGCCGTAGACATATTGCAGCTGAATTCCACTCCTAATGAAAAAACCACAAATGGAAATAAAAAGACAACTTCACAAACTTATCAAGGTTTCATAGCTGCACTCAAGGATGGGTTTGGATTTATCGAAACGGTGAATCATCAAAAAGAAATATTTTTTCACTTCAGCAATTTTGAAGGTGATGCTACTGCATTGGAGTTAGGTGCCGATATCGAATGCACGATTAGCTCAGGGAATGGAAGGTCAACAGGCGGCTGTGTAGCCGCAGATCACGTAAAAATTTTACCTAAAGGGAGTATTCCGAGGCCAGCGGTGATCGGAGAAGTTTTAGATGGTACAATCCTCAGACCTTTAAGAAGTGCAAATCCAGAACAACCAGAGTATGCAGGTTTAATTAAGATAAATCCGTCGACTGAAGATGAAGAGACGCCAGAATATGAGTTTGGAATTATGGGCTTAATGAACAAACGAGAACTTTTACAAGTTGGAGATCCTGTACAATTACAGATAGATTCGGAAGGACATGCTTGCAACATTGTTGCTGTAAGAAAAAAAAGGAGAGCGACTGTGGATGCTGTGAAAGGTCCTTTTGGATTCCTTACGTACGAAGTAGACGAGGGTAGAAAATTGTTCTTCCATATGAGCGAGGTACGAGATAACGCAACCCTCCAACCAGGTGATCAGGTGGAATTTGTTTTGGTCACTAATCAGAGAACTGGGAAATCTTCTGCTTGCAATGTGACGCGTTTGAGGTAAGTAATGAGATTTTGAAATTTTGAAATTTAGGTTTTAATTTTAAGTGGCTCATAACTGAATTTATTATCCTGTCAATGTTGAAATAAATTCTGAAAAAAAAATCGTTATAAAAATGTTAATTAATTTTTTTTTTCTGACCTTTCAGTGATGCCGTTCAACAGCGACCCGAGCGTTTAATAAGTCGATTACGAACAATATCATTAGAAGATGCAGGTCCCAAATTGACTGTAGTTAGACAGCCACGAGGTCCTGATGGAACACGTGGATTTGTCCTAGAAAGAACGCTGCATGTTCCTGGTGCCATTCAAGAATAGAACGAGCATGGCTACAATCGGTCACTTATCCAGCTTGTATGTATATTATTTACTTTTAGATTACGTATGTCGGCGTCGAGATTATTATTATTATTATTACTATTATTAATCTTACAAATTACAAACATAAGAACGTTTGCCAAATTGAGACTAATAATAATGGTGACATTCGACAAATCAAAATGTACGATGTACATTTCCCAATTATCAGTCAAACTAGTTTATTCGCTTTTTATCAAAGCGATAGAGCTTGAATTCAGAGAGATGGTAAGTCCACATTGATCAACGAAATTACTCATATCTCAGAGCGTTGTCCATGTCTATTTCTATACGAATTCAAACCGTACGGATGAATTTAAGTTGCACAAGTATTACCGAAAAATCTTTCTACAAAAAAAATTGGAAAATTACTCAAAAAGAAACTGTTTAAAGGAAGTTTATTCAGTAAAGCATGCAATGTTAATTCATCTAGACGATCTTAAAATTGAGACAAGTGTAGTTTTCGCGAGCATCGCAACTTGTCAATAATTAATAGATTGCTATGCATGAACAGAAATTCGGAATCGTTGAATTAATTCTGAATGTAAAGAAAAAGGATTATTAAGAAAAGAAGCGACAAAACACTTGTCCACTTTAGAAACATCTAAACACCTTCACATATACACATATAGAAAAAAAAGAAGAAAACAATATGACGTCTATGAAAATATACTTATATGTTGAATCGATTTTCATTTATATGGATTTCTTGACGTAATAAATTAGTTCTCTTATCAACGATGTACATTATCTTTATACACAGACTAATTACATATAGAGAAGATTAAAATCATTTTACGTCGGTCGATTCTAAATTGCATTAATGCATTAAATTTGAGAAAATGTCTTGCAAATGTGAGACTTATTATATGAATCATTGTACCATGTAATTCTCCATCAAGGAGAGTCTTATAAACTTTGTAAAAAAGAGTTACGACTAGCAAATGGCTTGACCTACAAAGTATATTTTGTATATGTGCATCCACCTTATTCACCGCTGTTTGAGTATTTGATAATATATGAGGGACAAATTTAAGAAATCCAATTTTCAATTAGCGGTGGGTGTAGCACATATAAGTTAATCAGGTTACCAAAAGAAAATTAATTTCTTGCTTTCTTTAACCAATCTTGAATGTTGTCCCTTTGCATAAAACCACATTTTTATATTTTTCAATTGGAATATTTAGAGTTCATTATAAGAAATATTGAATAATTAAATATTTTAAAAAATGTAACTCTTTCATGAAAAGGAAGAAAGTTCGGAGTCTGGAAATTTGAGAAAAAATTGATTAATTTTCTCTAGGAAACTTAATGATTATTGAAAAGAACATGTTTGGTCTGCCCTGTATAATTATAAATACGTTTTCATAAAGGCGTTCTGATTAAATCAATTAATCTCCCCAAAGATTAGCTTTTTGATCTAATCAATGATTCATGGAAACTCGAGTCAAACGTAGATTTTACTCCACTTTCGTTAATCCTAATTTTGAAATACGTAAACTGTTTCTATATTTGTAAATGAGGGTTAAAATAATGGAGATTTGTTTAAAAGGTTTATGATTCGGAGGAACATGCGAGAAGATTTGTACTTTTTTTTTTCAAATTGATTTCTCATTATGTAAACTGAATTGCAAACAATTGTTTTTCATTTGATTATTCGTTGTTGAAATTAAGTTAAAAATTTGTAAAGGGTTTTTGTTTTTAATAAAGAATAAGCTTTTATTAAAGACAAAAGTTGAAGCGAAAATATATGTATATGTATGAAATATGAATTTGTGTACGATTTTCGTATACATTCTTCGAACCACGCAACGTTCGTCTGAAGAATTTCTTTGTGTCACATTATTAGCAGCGAAGTTAATTGCCTAAGAATATTAATGTGGAACAGGCAATAGCTAGTCTTGATTCCTCATTACAACTTTAGTATTCCAGTTTCATCGTATTCAACTGAATAGAAAATAAAATTAGAAGAGTTGAGAAATGCAGAATTAAATTCTCAACTAGATTTTTAAATTAATTTCAAATGAAATTGTTGTTCGAAAAATATGCAAAAAATAGAAACTGGATGGTAAAATTGGGATTAGTTATCGAGTTGCAATTGTGTGTACCATTTTGTATATATGTGTGCGTGCCGTTAAGTTCCTGATGCAATCTCGTGTTGTAAAATCAAATTAGTATTATTAATACCATGAAAGCTATAATTGACAAAATTATAATGTAACTACTTACGCCAAAAAAATCGAAAACAGAATCCGCCACCGATACTACGAGCTAACTGATTGTGGCATTATTTAAAGATGTAGAGGAACGGAGTAACATAATCACAAATAATAAATAACACAAGCACGATACAAACTAAGCGCTTGTGACCCATAGATCCAACACAACGTATGACGACATACTGTAAAACTGTTGGTAAATAAACAATGGAAGCATCAGAACGTACTGCAATTTTCTAGTTTCCAATGCTCTCATTTTTTCCATTTTGAATTACAATTCGATTAAGGGTGTTGGATACATGTTCTAATTTCAAAGTTCGATTTCCTCATTTTATTTAACAAATATTATAATTAGATATATGTTCGTTCTTTAGCACAAAATAAGGAATTTGAAATCTAGAAATTTTAACTTTTCGTTTTACGCAAAAAATATTGAAATTATAGTTTTATTTAACTCTATATACACATTATTTTACTTAAAAAGTTGAGCACCGCTACAGAGTGAAATAAATATTTAATTATGATATTTGTTGAGAAAAAAAAGAAATCGACTTTTCAGAATAGAACTTGGATCCAACACCCTTAAATTAATAATCCTAAACCGTTTGAATTTAAAAAGGTGGATTCAAGAAAGATAAGCGCTTTTCATTTGTCAACAACTTTATTGATTAGAGTTTCATAAAACAAATGGTTTAAAAAATCTTAAAATCTAAGATTAATTTACAGAATTCAAGAAGTTAAAATTATTTTTTTGTTAAAATCGGTGAATAATAGATAGAAATAAAAATATAAAAAGGAGTGATCATTATTTTATGTATCTTGTTTGCGTTAAAAGATTATCCAATGTTTTCTGGTAGAGAAAATTATTTTTTAATAATTCCAGATTCATTTTGCAATAATTAAAGCTCTTAAAAATAAAAAAAAGAAGTGTATTTTCCTAGTCTTTGGGTATTGTATCATATCATGCCTTAATTATATTTTGTTATTATGTACAAGAAATGAATTATGCTTCGGGAGGATTAAATGATACGCGGTTAATATAATTTTATCTTTTTTACAATTTTTTATAATTTGATGATTAAAATTTTTCTCAGATTACAACGCATTCGTATGGGAAGGGTCCTCGTAAGTGTGGGTTAAGTGGTCCAGGACAAGCTGAAACAATTTTATTTGTTATAATTTAATATTAACATAAATGTAGAAGTTTCCAATTTAGAAACTTAGAATTTCAAAACGTTTTTAATGATAAAGAACTGGTTTAAAAACTGGACACAAATTATAAGTTAGAAGAAGATAAAATCATTTCCTCTCAAAAGCAGATAAAGTGATAAACTGAAACATTTTCGATTCTAGAAAATAGAATATTTATGTTGAAATATTTTAGTTTCTTCTGAGCAATTTTTTTTATTAACAAATAAAATGTACTGACCTTGTTCACATCGAGCTCCAAAGAATCCAGTTCCCTGGCAACTGCATTTAAATCCAGGTGGGGTTGAGATTTGCAAACATGTGCCTTCATGTAAACATGGTTTTGTCCGAGAACAGATGTCAGCCTTGCCTGTGGAACAAAAATAAAATTTTCTTCCATCAGAAAGAAAGGAAATTCTTGTGGGTTGAGAAAAATCTTAGCAACTCAAGTCTACAAGAACAGATGGAAAAATATTTGGTATAGAGTTAATAAAAGAAATATTGAATTTTAATTAATTAATTAAAGAAATAATAAATTACCTCTTAAAGCTGATTTACAGTCTTCCTGGTTGGAATATCTGTACTCCGATTTACACCCGTATCCGCAATTACACTGGGCGTTAAAAATTCGACACCCATAATCCATCTGATCTATTTCGCATGTTCGGACATACGATACTAGAAAAAAATAATTAGCGTTAAAAGTTGTTTAAGAAAAAAAGATTGGAATAACTATTCACGAACTAAGAATTAAGATAAAGTAGAGGACAGAGTTTAAATAATAAAAAAAAAAACAAATTATCTTTATTGAAGATAAAAATAAAAATTCTTTTTAATAATCCGTTAGAAGGACTGATATTATTTTCTCGAAGTTATTGACTCAATATTCTAGTTTTTTTCCCTTTGGGAAATCAGAATAGTCTGATAGTGTATCTTCATTGAAGAAATGTTATAAAGAAAATTAACGTCCTACGTTCAGTGTCGACAGATATTTCATTCATCCGAAATGATAAAACAACCACTCAGTGACAATATACCGGATGTAGGCACTGAACTTCCTACTTATATTACTCAGATATCCAACTTCTATCTTAAAATACTTTTAACATTACAAATTAGAAAAATGATATTAATTTATTTACTTGTGTTGTTGACTAAAAGTATTTTAATTTAGAGAATAAAAAATAAAAACTTCAAGAATAGGAAGCAATTATTTTAACAATTTGATCAAAGCAATTAATTTTTTTTTATTTACTTATTGCTTTATTTCAGATTTATTTTATGTCGATGAAATATTAATTCTTGCAAAATGTTAATTATACCGGGCTGAAGTTTCAGACGTCCACTCAGATGAATTATTTTTTCTACAAAGATTCTCACTATAAAAATTGTGTTATTTACAATAATTTTTTTATTGCAACAAAAAACATGAGAAATGTTTTTGCAAACAATACTTTTAATTGTGGATGAGAAATTTTTGTTAAAAAAAATTCATGAGTAGTCATCTTAAACTTCAGCCCAATTTTAATTATAAATGTCCTATTCAAAGAAATTTTAGTTTAGAAGCGTCAAAATTGAGAGAGATTCAAATTCAAAATTATTGAAATTGTAATTTAAAATTGAGATTATGCAATTACTAAGGAGTTCTGATTTAAATTTTCGAATTTAAAAGCTATTTAACGAAAATGCTTCTAGATTAAAATGTCTTTAAAAGTAAAGAATTATTTTTAAATAAAAAATTCTACATCCTATAATAACAAGAATTATTTTTTTCTTTTTATAGTGAACGTACCTAATGTAATAAGTAGCAGGGTGAAGGAAATAGTGAATTTTGGCGGCATGTCGATTTTCGAGACAAGATGCGAGAAAGCCAAGATCAAAAACCCGATATCGTCGACTCTGGCGATCTGGAAAAAGGTGTTCAATATATTATAAATTCACTATCTGGTCATGTCAAAGGCCAAACAACAACGGCCTAACTGTCGCCAAACACTTCGGAGAAATCTTCATCCACGAAAATTAAAGAAGAAAAAGAACACTCACAAATTTAAGACTCTTAATTTATTACACTTCATTACACATTTTTTTACAAAATGAATTTATTAATTTAATTAATTACAAACTCTATCGTTTCACTTTGATCTGTCATTTTTTTTATCAAGAAAGTTTGTAAACTGTTTTTTTTGTTTTTTTTTTAAATCAAAGTTTAAAAAATGTTATGAAGACAAATTTTACTAAACATTGAAATGTATTTGTCGAAAACTGAATTTGTTTTTTTTTTTTAATTTACCATCAAGAATTAAATTTTAATATTTTTAAAATACAAAGAAGTTGTAATTTATTTTTACTTCGACTTAAAGGAAATTAAATGATTTGTGATAAGTTATTGCTTCTCTCAGAATAGACAAATTGCCTTGATTGAATCTGACACAGAAAATAAATCGAACTTGGTATTACACAGTTAACTGGCTTTTGTTTAATAGGGATGATTAATAAATGACTTGATAATATTTAAAGAAGAGATTTTCAGATGATTTTAATTGTGGAATGTAGATTTCTTGGAAGAACTATAAGTACCGCGTTTATGGGTGAAATCGGAAGACACAGAGGATCTACTACAGGCGGGTTGAGTGCAGAGGGCAACTAACTATAAGCGGTAAATCGCAACCATCAACCATCCTACAAAACCATGCGTGGGGTGAGAGTCAGCTGTTGGTCATATGTCGTATATGCGAGACAAGATGAAGATAAAAGCAGTCTAAATACATATTCTATCTCCCTCTCGCCTCCTTCCTCCGAAGACCTTACACACGAAGGCATTGCACTTGCGACCTCTCCGGCATTTCTTTTCTTAAGTTTTTTTTTCTTTTTTTTTTCTTTCTTATTTTTCAAGACTTTTTCTTTCTCCCTCGAGTCAAGGCAACCTTCTTTTCTACTCGCGGCTCTGGTCTGATATTGAAATTAAGATAGACTTTACGTACTTTTTATGACCTATTCGACAAGCCTCAATCTTAAAAGGACGCTGAACTTTCAAGATTTTCTTTTATTGTTATACGTACTCAAACAATGCTTGCAGCAAGACGAAGCTTTAGAAAAAGTTAATTGTTGCATTTCCAATTTGAAATTCTCTACAAATTTGAAAGGCAATAATTTATAAGAACTTATTTTCCTAAAAATGTTAATTCTTAGAATTGTTTAAAAATGTGATAAATGGAAAGCTCTAGAATAAAAAACTTTTCAATTTAAATTTATTCGATCTTGCAAGCTTTTTAATTAAAAAGAACTAATTCAATAATTGAATAAAAATTTAGGAATTGATTCAAAAACTTTTTTATCCGTTTAAAAATATTATATACTCTGCTATAATTTTTTTTCTGCTGCGTAACTTTAACTTTAACGATGTCTTACAAGCAAACCCATTGAGCAAAATATATAGTCGAAGAATCTGAAGATGAACATGTGGTTTGCATCAGTTTAAGTGGGTTGGTTGTTAAGTATGAAAGACCTTTTTCACTGGATTCATTTCTAACTCCTAGAACTCAAAGAGCTTATAATTTTATTTTATAAGCATAAACAGAAGCCAATAAAAAAAAATAATAAAATGTCATTAATATATACTATATTAATTACATTCGCTTTCTAAATATTATTATCAGTTAGAACCTATTGAAATATTTTATTGAAATAGTCTCGACAGATTTGATTATCAATTTTGTTTGGTCATCGAAATGCACGTTATCATCGCCGGATATTAGGATGACTGATAACATTTGACACTCCAATGAATAAGATGTTGTAGAAGAATCAAGGAATATACTTATAATATAAAATAGAAGTATGTCACGGAATCTTTGATATGAATAACGTATATAAAACACGCGCTCTTAATGTACTTTGACTTTTCACGTTTTTATATCAATTACGCATTCTAAAACCGGAAACTAGCAACGGCGCATTGCATTTCATAAATGTGCCTCGTACGTTAAATACTGTTCATTGCTATTTTATCAACATGAAACGAGAACGTCCTGGATTTGATATTATTATTACTAAACTGATAGGTATCCTGAAAATAATTTAATTAAATTTAATTTGTAAAAACTTTACAAGTTAATTTCTGCATAATGATTTTTATTCTCCAAAAAATACGAAGTCAGGACGGACGGATTAATTTCTTTATCATAAAAATGAAAAAAGTACCTCCTGGCACATTCTTCTCATTTTCTCACATTTTTTGTCATCATTCATCTCATTAAACATCTCTTTAAAATCTCGCATAACTTTAGGCCTAATAAAGTTGCTATAAAATATAACTTTTACAATAAACTTATAACATATTTTACATACTCGTTTATAAAATATATCCTAATCGTTCTTCGATGAAAGACAGAGTCTGACATTCCGTTAAGAATTTTTCTCGTGGATATCTTTAGTAGTTTCTTTGCCCTTTCCATTATATTCTAAAAAAAAAAAATATTTTGTTCTCATCTAAGTCTTCTATTTTCACATAAATTTTATGTAAACTATAAAATATTCGCAAAAGCTTTACGCAATCACTTCCACGAATATTAGTACCTTACATGAATGTTTGATCGTGCTGTTCATGTATCATTGTTGATCTTCGAGACTGAACCATTCCAGATTGTCTATTGTAAAGTTCTCGCATTAGATTATCCTTCTCTTGTTCTAAAAGTGCGATTCTTTGATTTTTTTTGTTGACTTCCTGTAAATTATTAAAATCTGTTTAACCTGTTTTTCTAAAATTAATCAATGCAGGTAAAAAATGTTTGCCATACCTCATTTAACTTATGGTTTTGTTGCTTCAACCTCGAAAACATATCTTGATTTAATTGGGCATTGGATGGAGTGCTCAAAAAAGCAAGATTCATGTGAAGAGGAAGTCCGCCTCGTTCCCAAGTACCTATCAGAGCTGCAAGGTGTCGATTCACTTCTAAAACTCGTGCTCTTTGCAATTCCAAACGTTCCTGTTGAGCCTCCGTCCATTGTTCCTGTTAAATTTTTTTATAATTGTTAATTAATTATCATAAAATCACCCGCCAAGCATAATTCTTTTCCCTAAAAATCTCAAGTATAAAAAAATGCTAAATTTAATCACTCTAGAGAAAAGAACTTTGCAAAGCGTTGATATACGCAATTATTTTTATACCACATGAGAGCCCATTCTTCCGAGGTGCTTAATTTTTTCCTGCGATATGGAAATTTGCTTCATATACCATTCCCTTGTTTTATCGACAGCTGCAAGGCCCTGAAGTAAGACGTCCTTTTCCTGTTCGATTTGTTTCATTCTCTTCATCTGAAATTGAATCGTTCCAGTAGAAAAAATATTCTAAATGCAGGCCACACATTCTGGTCCATAGAGGATATTTCTCTTATTAAAAAGAACTTATTTTTTAAGGAAAACTTAAAGAGAATATGCTTTACCATATTGTAATCAATACCATTCTGCAACGTGTGTCGCCTCGGTTCTCTGCGACGACCGAGTGACTTTTTTGCCTGAAGGTCAACCTGACTATTCTGTAATTCTATTACATTTCCGTCTCCCAAATGTCGGGCTGGTCTCAATACAGTTCTGGAATCGGTACGATACTTATTTGGCACTTGACGTTTGTCCAAAGTCTTATCATCCCCCATTAAAAGTCCCATTTGCCAATTCTGTAGAACTGTACGAATCTCTGATTTATCAAAATTTCTTTCGGGATTTAAAACTCTTCCATCGACAATGGTATTGGGACGAGATTTTGGTGGGCCGTAAGCTTTTTGCAATTTAGGATCAGAGAAATTTTTTGAATCTATATTTTCTAACTGTGAGTTTCCTTCCCTTCGACCTGGTAGTAATTGTGGCATGCTGAGTGTTCGTTGTTGAGAAATGGCATTGTTAGGTCTTATTGCAGCTGTATTTGGGGAAGTCCAAGCGGCTTTTGTTTGTTCCTCAGTGGCAAGGGTTGGAGCAGAAGGTGGCCTGTTAGATTGAGAGTCTGGCTTCTTTGCATCATTTTCAACCCGAATGTGCAAGAGACAAATTTTCAAACCCGCACAGAATCTCTCAAAGGACAGCATTCCATTTGGTGGAGTGACCTTTTTTAAACTCTCGAGGACACCTTTTGGTAGACCCTGAATACAATTGAATGAATATGAAATGTAAGTAAGTATTTTTGGATAAGCATTTCATTATTATTACCTGGGTACCATCGTCCTGCCAACGTCCTTCTATGTCGGAGAACTTGACAAACCCGGTTTTTTGATCATCCATGATATCAAAAAGTGTTCGCATTGCAGAAATGAAATGTTTTGGTAAATCATCAGAACTTGAGGTTTGGATTCGTGCCATCTTTGAGTTTAAATTGTAGAATCCGTTAAATCCTTGATGGATCACACTATACTTCAAACAACATTCTCACGTAAGCAGTATATTATATTATATATTTCCAAAAATGTTGATTCTGATAAAGAATAGCGAATTCACGCTATATAATTCATCATTTGATTCTTATCGTTTTTGTACACGCATCTATAATTTTCCTTGAGGAATTATCGCACGATAAACCTGTTTGATAAACTAAAGTTGACATTTCTTCAAATCTGTTAGGTTATCTACTTCAACTTGTCAACTTGTCATTTTCACAAGCATTTTGACACTTCGTTTACATGAACAGCGACATATTTTCTGTGTTTTGAATTTTCATTGGTCATATACAAAACTTGAAGAGTTTACAATAACCAATCAAAAGATAAACATTGTGCGCATGCGTGACGCCATTTTTAAAGAGCTTTTAAAACTTAAAAGTTCCAAATCTAAAAATTGTGTTGTGGTTAGAGTAATATTCCGAGGTAATATTCGTAACGTTAAAATAATTTACCTTACAATTTTCGAGAATTTATGAGAATTTATTTTTTTTAATTTTTATCATTTTTCATCATTTTTTATTTCTAGGGGGCAAAAATCCTCCCCTTGGTGCCCCCCCTGGATACGGTCATGGATTATCGACGGCCCTGTGACTGCTCACTGACTTTCTGTTGGAGAAATTCTGCCTTTGGCTGAAATTTGAATCGCGCGCCAAATTTTGACCAATGGCAGTATTTCTCTAGCCGATTGCCAATGTGTGCTGCCATTGGTCAAAATTTGGCGCGCGATTCAAATTTAAGCCAACGGCAGAATTTCTCCAACAGAAAGTCAGTGAGCAGTCTCAGGGCCGTCGATAATCCATGACCGTAGTCGGGTGGGGGGGCACCAAGGGGGATTGTTCCCCCTCTAAATGAAAAATAAAAAATATTTCTGTAGTAAGTACATTGTAAAAAATATGATCGTAATTTTACCACAATGAATGATGTGACCAATATTACCAACGTATCATGTACAGAATAAAGTGAAAAAACATGTATTTTGAAGCCTAATAAGTATATCTATATATTGATAATGTTTATTCGTTTCAGAATTTTAAATTACCGAGAATTTTCGAACTCTAGTTGTGGTTCACTGGATTCACATGGTTGGCAAAAAAATGTTTAAATCTTCTGGGAAATTTATTAAAAAGATAGAATACATAATACAAATTTTTGCTACGTATTTTTTGGAAAATACGTGAAGACTTGGAATGCTTTAAAAGAATTAAAGTAGTTTGTAGACCCTGAAGAATGAAAAATAAAAGCAGTACCAGTGTGTAAGATTTGTTTTAATTTTGAGAATAATTTAATAACCATGGCCCCCATAAAGGGTTGGCTGGAATGGCTACAGTCAAGGGGCCCGGGACTGTGGGGGGCCCGCTTTGCTCGCCAGGGGGTCTCCTGGCTGCAAAATTTTGTGGCCAGGGGGCCCTTCTCGGGATGTGGGGGTCATGTTAATAACTATTAATGTAAATAATTATACCAGACAATTATTGATGGTTTTGTGCTAATTTCATTCAAATTAAAAATCAATTTTGAAGATTGTGAAGAGATTAAGATTATATAGGAATAAATTCATACAAAAAATATCAGTATACTTTAATTCTATTTAATCTGCGATTATAATTATAAATTAATATCTAGACTAAATTCATTGCATTTTTGTCTTTATTAAAATTTGAATTACATCAACACATGCATTATACAAGATTATATTATTTACACTTTTCCCAAGAATTACGAGAAGTCTCGATTTAAAAATTTTACATGGGTATTTTTAATAGGATTAAAATAATATAAAGACAATATTATTTTACAGTTCCTAAGTAAACATTCAACATTCAGAAATTATAAGTATTTAATAATACTTGCAATTGTATGCAACTTTCTCGGTATATGTTATAATATTCAGTTCCTGGATATTGCGCAAATAAATATACGTATTGCATGTACTTAATCGAGAATTGTAGTTCTGAATTATTACAGAATATTTGCTTCTTTATATTGTTTTATTTGTTATATCAATAGTTTAAATTCACAATTAGGAATTTAGTTTATTATTTAAAATTTGCGAGGGGTACATAACTTTTACAATCGGTATCCATAATTTATTATAATCACTTTACTTTAAATCTTTAAAAATAATCATATATATTGTAAAATGCATTTACATTCACTACAAATTCGAAGTTGTGTGCCCCTTGTAAAAATTGTATACTACATATTTTCTATTTATTTCCTGATTACATTGAGATATACTAATTTAAAACATTTTTTTTGTTAAAACAAATTTTTCAAATCGAAATTAATTTTCTGTATTCTTACCCTTTGCTCTCTCATTAGGACTCTTATCATCATCACTGTCAGATGAACTATCTGCTGGAAGATCGATTCCATGAGTCAACAAATTCGTTATTCTTTCAATATCGACAGTATCATCTTGTTCTTGAATTTTTTTTAAAGCATTTGAGACGATGCAGAGGTCTCCTCGCAATTCGCTAACAAGTGCTGTAATTTTTTGAGCGTCTGTCAAAACGTCTACCGATTGTGTGTAAGGATTGTACCTCAATCCGAATGGACGTTGGATTTGATTTGCAAATGCCCTAAAGAAAAAATTATTTACTTATAACAGTTTGGAGATCAATAGATTCAGAAAGAGTAAAAATCGACTAGATATAATTATAAAGAAAAACGTACCGCATTTTTTCTTTTGCTTCTTCGATGCTGTCGGTGTAGTAATATGCATTTTGGAAAGCAGTTATAATACACTCTTGTTTACAGGTGACTTCCGGATCAAATCTAAATGTCTTTTCCGGTGCAGTCACAGCATGCCGTAATTCAGATACGGACGATAAAAGTCCTGCTCCATAAACACGAAGATTTCCTTCTTGTTTACACAATCCGAATTCGACAGTGAAGAAATACAACTAAAGTTAAAGAAATGTATTAGTAAAATTGTTCTAATATTCAGTAAATAAATAATTAAATAAATAATTAAACCAAACTCACTGTTGCCAATTTGTCAATATCATCATCTGAAGCTCCAAGGGAAGCTAGTCCAAGTTCTTGTGAAAACTGAGCAAAACTGGGATTGGCTAAAAGAGGCATGTGACCCAAGAGCTCGTGACAACAATCCCTAAAAAAATCAAAATTACAATACATTTAATATTTTGCAAACAGCTTTCAATTTAATTAATTTTTACTGATTATTTACGGCTCTGGTGTATAAAAAGGATCAGACGAATGGCGAATATACTGAGTGCAGTGAAAGACTCGAAATGCAAGTCCAGCCAGAAAGTCTCTCGGAGATAAATAACCAGCCACTGGTCGTAACTGAAATCCAGTCATTCCTATAAAAGAAAAAAAAACATTGATTGTATACTTAATCTAAAGACGCATTTCCTAATTAAATTGTTGATAAATTAGAGACTTACTTTTCAAAAAAGTGCTTACATCCTGAAGTTGAGGAATATTGTCTTCTCTGTAATTTTATTTTATTTTTAATTGAACTATTTAAAAACTTGTTTTTAATTACAAAACTTTGAAGCTCTTAATAAGTACCTGTATCCGCAATATTTCACTAATTTTGGCCAATTGTCAAGATATTCTTTGCACGCGTATTTTTGATACAACTGATATAATTCTCGGAAGATTACTCCCCTGAAATATATGAGTTTTTAAATTATCTTGCAAGATTTAATAAATAATAGAGAGGATGATCGGAAATTTCCAATTATTATTATTGTGTCTAATTCAATTGGATTAAAGCTGGTTTTATCTGTTCAGTGTTTAGAAGTCATTCATTCGATTCAGAAACGACAAATGCATTAAAACTTCGCTTTCAAACGAATCAAATCAGGGCAATTAAGGTGTATTCAATACTAGAGAGCAATCTTAATTCTCCACTCTCCACTATGACTCGAGTTCGAACTGATGCACAGGATTCAATACTGCAAGAAACTAAAAGAACAAAAATTGGAACGAAAGAAAACGCCAAGATAAATTCAATGTTCGATTGCCTTCGTGATTGAAGAAACACGTTTGAATTTTCCAAAGCCATCTTCTTTTTTATAATCGGGAAATTCAAGAAAAATAAATTGCATGAACGCGGAATAAAATTTTTATTTTAAACGAATATTGAAATTCATTTCAAACATATATATTTACGGTAAATCTTCTTTAAAATGTTATAAATTTGGTATAAAACGTACCAGGTTTTTATTTCCTCCTGTGTGTATTCGATCCTCGGAATTGGTTGTCCGCTGAAAATATTTTATTGTGGAATGCGTTAATGATTAAAATCGTACTTATGTAAATTAAAAATAAATTTGAATTATAAACACACTGCCTGAAATTGTTTGCGATATCGGCGAATTGTTCACGTCGCTTGCGATAAATTGGATCCTTGAAGCCCTAAATTATGTTAAAATACTTTTAGCAGTCAATTTTTATTAAATATTTTGCAATCTGAAAAATAGTTATGAAAATTAAAATAAAACCTACTGGATGATCAGCATCTAGATCGGATCCATACATCAGAACTTTCTGAGCATTGTCCAGATCAGCTATTTTTCGAGGAAACCATTGCATATCCATTTCACTGAAGTCTGAAAAAATTATTTTGTTTTCGCAGAAATTATTTTCAGAATACGATTTTTTTATGATGGTAATTAATTTTAAATTTGTATTCATTTACAGGAATCTCACCAAAACTAGGGGCTGCAGAAAGCATCGGGGCATGAGGAACGGATCCAACTTCTTCGTACTGGGAAAGATTAATGGCTGCTACTTCACGACTCAACATTCTAGTCAATTGTTGCATCTTTTTAGAGTCACATTCAACATCCACCAAAATTTCATACTCTGAACCTCGCCTCATTGACTTTCTTGATTCAATATGTACGACATTCACACCCAAATCCTTTTAAAGAATAAGAAAATTATTGAAGAATTATTTATTAGAATTTGGAGTTTTTTAAATTCATGTTCATTTCGTCATTGGGAAGTTCGATTTAAAATTTCAGATCTCTATCAAGAAAAAGTCGATATCTTTTTATTAGACGTAATTTTAATTTTGAAAAATATTATCAAGGAAACAAAATTAAATCTTAATCTTAATTTTGTGAAATTTCATTTGCAGAGGAGACGGTTAAGCGAAAAAAGCGGGCTGTACCAAATTTTATTAATTTTTGGTCCTAGAAAAATTTGATACTGACTTGGAAGACCTGCAAAGCACGAGCTAAACCTCCGACTTGATTCTTCAGAGAGAAGACAACAGAATTCTTGATATCTTCAACTTTTTCCACGTGAGTAGTCTGCTCGATAAAAAATAAATTTATTCCTTCAATATCGTACACTTTTTATTTACTTTTTAAAAATTTAATTACATATCTATGATAACTCACGTTCCGTGTTTTATGAATTGGACTCCCTTCTTTGATTGTCCACTCCTCGCCTCTTCTATACAACCACATTCCAAGAAGACCTTTTCCTGATCCACTCATTTTGAAAGTTCCGAAACACTAGTCACTAGTCACTAGAAAACAAATTTATTTTTTATAGATAAATTAAGTTACAAATTTTTACAAGGTTCACGACTTTTGTGAGAGTTATTTATTACAATTTAAATTTGTTTTTATTATTACGGAACCACTTGTTGAACCTCTTGTTATGAAGACGTATTTTAGAATGCACTTTTAGAGATAGTTTCTAGCGCTTTAAGCTTTCCACCCCTCTACTGGGGTTGGTTTCTTGAATGAAAATCTTACCGTGATTGGTCCAGAGCTGAAGGGATGCTTACTTCCCATTGGTGCTCATTGAATCTTCTTCTTTTGGTTCCTCCCTCTTCATTATTTTCAGTAAAATATATTTCACCTTGTTACAATGGCTTCTAAATATTCTGACGTCACTAAAACTACCCTCGATCTTGTGGATGCAGAAGTGTTTAGAAACAATAAAGACATTATTTTCATTTTGATCAATTTTAATTTAAAAATTTTAATTAGTTTATTAAAAGTTTTACTTTTTCTGGGAATTTGATTCAGTAACCAGGATTCCAAATACTCTTTTCTTCATGACTGCGAATTAATTTCCTTTAAAAGTTTGCGTTGAAGATTCATTCTTTGGATTTGAAAAACTGGAAAGCTAAATAATTTAAATGAAAGCCATTCAAATTTGAAAGATTTAGATTCCACAATATCTAAAATTATTTTTAAAATGTTTGATTGCCTTAAATTAAAAAGCTTTAAACTATACATTTTAAACTCCTAATTGATTACCTTCCAGTAAAACTGGAAGGTCAAAATTAAGTATTTTCAAGAGCTGTAAAAAGAAAAAAGTTGAGGTACCTTGAACAAAAGGGAATTTTTATTGAACAAGTGAATCTGACCAAGACAGTCTTTAATGAAACCTCGATCGCCCCAGGCTTTTCCTTTTCTTGGTAAAACAGATGCAGCACATTACTGGGGCTCATCACTTACCGCTATCACACATTACGAGCGAGTAACCCCCTTTGAATAAAACCATTCTGTTTCAATAACATTAATGGAATCAAATGTATCTAGCCTCTAGACAATTCCTAACGTGTATTTTTATTTCCTACCCCAGTCCCAGAGATTTTAACACGTACTGCATCTAAAAATAAGCACTTCAAAAACTTCAGTCTTTTTTCATAGAAATAAAGTAAATGTCGTAAATTTTTAGATTATAACTCTAATTTTAGTAGGAAACTATACATTGCTTAACGATTAAAATTTAAACAAAAAATTAAAAGTCTTTTTGAAAACTCTAATTAAATTGTCATCTTTGAAATTTTTATGTTAATAATTATGTATTTCATATTGCAGATTTCAAAGCTACAGTGTCAGTTTCACTACTTCAATCACTGACAATCACTTACCTTCGCCCGCATCGTTTCCTTCGACTATTACACATTTTCACTTTGTTGGTGAAATCCCAGGGAGGAAGAACAGCTTCGATTTTCTAGCACAATGCTTTTCCTATTTCGAGAGATAAGTAAGCAGAGCTACAATCTGTTCCTTTAACATAAGCCGGAACTCGGAAGATTTAATTGAAAGCTTGGAAGTTTGATCTTTGAATTACTCTGTTTCTAAATGATGAAAATATATCAGGAACAAATGTTTGACACAGCTTGAAATTAGTGGAGTTGAAATTTTATGACGTAATTAAAACATAAAATTAAATTGCTTTCTTTTAGAAAAGTCAACGATACGAAATTATGAGAATTTATTATCTATTTTTATTTGGAATGTAAGGGAAATTTGAATGAAGATGTGGGCTGCTTTAAAGTACACTTGAATTTCTTTCAGCGAAGTCTAGATGGGTATTCAGTGTCAGCAAACGCCAAGATCCTCTGAAGATGAACTCTCGGCACGAATGAAGAGTTATTAAATAAAAAAAAAAAAAAATAGATGATTGACGAAAGGATGCAAATGAAAAGAAAGAACTGTTGACTTTGATTTAATAAAGTATCTGCGGACATTCTGTGACCCCTCAAAATCAAAACATCATCTTCGGTAAGTAAAAAAAACTTTCATACTTTATTTTGCCATAAAATAAAAAATCGTGATTTAAATATATTGATATTTTTTTAATCTTTCGAAATCGCTTTCAAAATTTAACATCTCTTAAAATTGATGAAAATTCCATGTTTGAAATTCTATAAATCTCAGGACAACCTATAAAATTTCTAAAAAAGACTTTTCACATCTCTTAAAATCGCTTACAATTTTTTCCAACATCTTGAAATCTTTTATATTTAAAATAAATTTTATTCGGTTCGAATAGACTGTAACATTTCTTGTAATTTATTGAAATATTTTTAAATCTTGAAATATTAATTAGAATTAACATTTGAGTGATTAACACCTCGTAGTTTATAAAGATTTCGAGTTTCTAACCAGGGTTTATTTAAAATCCCAGTTTTCTCGGTTAGTAGATTTTCTGTTATATTGTGTGTTTCCTGAGCAGTAGGGCCGTACGCAGGAATTCATGTTGGGGAGGTCGAAATATTTTTATGATTAATTCATCTGTTACAATAAGAAAATTTCCTTCAAACGATCGTTTGATGTAAAATAAAATCTTATTTTTTATTTTAATTTGTCTATGGGGGGTTTTAAACCCCAAAACCCTCCCTTGCGCACGGCCCTGCCAACACCCCCTTTACGTGACAATAATATACGGCTAACAAATTCCAACACCCCCTTTACATGACAATAACAGACGGCTAACCAATTCCAACACCCCCTTTACGTGACAATAATATACAGCTAACAAAT
This sequence comes from Synergus gifuensis, assembly GCA_904066015.1. Taxonomy (NCBI): domain Eukaryota; kingdom Metazoa; phylum Arthropoda; class Insecta; order Hymenoptera; family Cynipidae; genus Synergus; species Synergus gifuensis. Next base: position 2,328,247 of record CAJFCO010000145.1, read on the forward strand.
ATCAACACCGGCCCCTTTACGTGACAATAACACACGGCTAACAAATTCCAACACCCCCTTTACGTGACAATAATATACGGCTAACAAACTCCAACACCCCCTTTACACGACAATAACACACGGCTAACAAATTCCAACACCCCCTTTACGTGACAATAATACTTATTGTCACGTAAAGGGGGTGTTTTAAATTTGATAACCGTGTATTATTGTGAGGTAAAGGGGGTGAAGAAATTTGTTAGCCATATATTATTGTCACGTAAAGGGGGTGTTGAAATTTTTTAGCCGTGTATTATTGTGAGGTAAAGGGGATGAAGAAATTTGTTAGCTATATATTATTATCACGTAAAGGGGGTTTTGAATTTTTTAGCCGTATATTATTGTGAGGTAAAGGGGGTGAAGAAATTTGTTAGCCATATATTATCGTCATGTAAAGGGGGTGTTGGAATTTGTTAGCTGCATATTATTGTCACGTAAAGGGGGTGTTGGAATTTGTTAGCCGTATATTATTGTCATGTAAAGGGGTTGTTGGAATTTTTTAGCCGTATATTATTGCCACGTAAATGGGGTGTTTTAAATTTGTTAGCTGTATATTTAATATACAACACCCAGGGCTGTGCGCAGGTATGCATGTTGGGGGGGTCGAAATAGTTTTTGGATTAATTCATATGTTACAATAAAAAAATTTCCTTCAAGCGATCGTCTTTGATGTAGATTAAAATCTTATTTTTTATTTTAATTTGTATATGGGGGGGGTTTAAACTCCCAACTCCTCCCCCTTGCGCACCGCCTGCTTAGTAGTACTGTAAACAGGATGTCCGACTAATATCTTCCATATCTACTGTGAAACATCTTCAATTTTTATTTCGAATTTTTGATCAATTTCATTTTTGAAATGATTAATCAAATTTTTAATGCTTCAAACTTCGAATTTTTTAATGATCTTATTATTCAATTTCTAACTTCAATTTATGGGTACTCTTTTTCCTGAATGGACACTTTTCTGACAGCATTGAGTAGTTGGAAATCTTTATTAATAATTTGACGTTCAATTTATTTGTGAAATTTCAGAGGCGGATATTGAAGTACCGAATTTCAACTTTCTCAGGACTACAGTGGTCCAGACATGAATTTTATGAAAGTTTACAACCCTCAAAGTGACGCCCATGAAAAATTCAATTTAGTCTTCGGAGGCGCAAGTCTGCGAATGTAAAATACTAATGTAAAATTTTTCTTTCATGGATATTGCAAATGTGGAGGTGTTTGACGTGGGAGGATGCGCGCGTCATCCGCACCAGAATCAATAGGGGAAAACTCGACGGCAGCGACGCATCTACGGGGCGCTCGTCCCCTCTGGGTTTTGACCATCACCGTCTCCAGGACTATCGGTCGTCGCAAGAATGGCCGATACCGAATTTGAGCAATTTCGACAATATTTCGAAAGACTTCCCCAACACCTCAAGGCCCCCATCTCCAATTACAGGTAAGCCGATTCATCTTTTTCAAAAAAAACAACCCTTACTTCTGGTGCACAAGGTCTACAAATACCCTCCCCTATAAGATCCATTAATGAAAGCAGAATTTTCGTTTTCTTTTAATTATTCTGCAATGTTATCCCTCTCCTATAGAAAAAAAACAATAATACATTTAGTTTATTTAATAACTTACGGAATGTTTTAGTAGTTAAATCATTTTAGTAAAAAAGTAGAAGAAGAATGGTAGAAAAGGACAGAGAAGCTATGGACCATTTATGGATTAGTCTCGCCCATGCGTTTAGTAACAGATGCACTTTTCAAATAAATTTCGTTGTAAAAGTTTTGGTTTTTTGTTTTTATAGGGCTTTTAGGTATCATTATTCATTTTAAAATTGGCTTTTATGGAGTTTATTAAGTTTATTAATTTAAACTGACTTAAATTGAGTATTACTACTGATTTCTTTTGAAAGGAGGGCAGAAAAGTAGAGCAGAGAAATGATATCAATTTTTAATATTGCTAGGTAAGAAATACGTATATAACTTCTAGATTGCATTTTCGATAAAAGTATTGATTTATGAAATGAGGCATTTTTTTGTAATTGTGTTGATTCGATACTAGAAGGGTCTAGACTTTTACTGCGATCGTTCAGCTTCTCAAGGGGTCATGGTGGAAACTCGATAAGGGTAGCGAAACGGTTCCTTAAACCTGATCTCTTAGAAAGGGCTCAGGAGTCATTTCTAATGAAAACACTCCTTAAAAATTTGACTTATAAATTTAACAAAATTTTTTGAATTTTATCCTTTCCAGATTTGATATTTTTTTCCTACTCTTTTCTGTCGAAAGGACATCCAAACTTTTAAAATTTTAAACATTTTATATATTCAATATTTAAGTTTATTTTAATAAATAAATCAATCAAAATAAATTGTTTTGTTTTGAGTTAGATAAAAAGAGTGGTATATTTTTACCCCATTATTTATAAGTGAAGGAAAATATATTAGGAGGAAGAATAGGTAGACACCTTTTATAGACCTCCTTGAACCCTCGACAAGTTAAGTGTCTCATTGAGTATATTATAGGTACTGATCTGCTTTTTATATGAACAGGTGCACAATAGAAAATGTGTCCGAATCTATAAAGAGTTTTTGTAAAGAGACTGTTCCTTCCTGTCTTTGAATACTACTCAAGTCTCTATACAAAAGTGATTCTTTATTTTCTTCGTGCCAACAAATCGATTCTCGACTGCCGCATAAAGCACAATAATTTACGTCTGCAGTCTCATCCCTTTTTCATATTTTCCGTATTTATAAAAGCTCATCCAATTTCTTTCTTCTCTTAGTCTAACTTTTCTCTGCATTTCTTATTAATTATAGTTGCAAATTTAATTCATATATCTTGGACCTTATTTTGAGACCTTATTTTGACCTTACTTAAAAGCTACCGTTTATATTTGGAGAAAGAATTGACAACTTTATAAAATTAATATTTAGTTACAAATCTGGATTCATCCTCTCTTGAATATTTCCCCGGGTTAATGATTTTAATAAAAATATTTCAAATTTTTGGAAAATAGTTTTTCGGATCAATATTTTCAACACAATTTCCACATTAGAGATTATTCGAAAAAAAAAAAAACAATCAAACTTGTTAACATGTCACTTTTTTCACAAAATGACATTTTTTATGGTTCATCGTTATTTCTCTTTCGTGTTATATTTTTGTTAACGAAGGGTGTGTCAAAGTAAGGAAAAATTATCTATGTGTTTTCAATATTTTTAGAATATTGGAACAATATTCTCATATTATCTACTCTTAATTTTAAGGGATTTAGAGTATAACATTCTTTAGAGTATAATTTAATATAATCATACAATGAATTTTTTCAAATTTTGTGACTGTTTTTATTAATATGTATATCTTTTTTATCATTTTCTTTAGACTTGTTCATGATGTTTTGGTCGACGATTCTCCAACTTCGTCACAAGGAAGTGATACAGATGTTGGTAGATCTTGCAGAGATGTTGTGGACTCTGAAGATGAGGACGTGGTGGATATTCACAGGCATGAAACTCAAAGCGGACGCAGTTCGCCAGAAAGTGAAATCGAGTTTGAACATCGCTGTTCAATAGTAGCTGATAGTGACTTCAGGTATTTAATTTAGCTAAAAATTTATATTTTACTTTATACATTTATTCATAGTGATCCTCGGTATAATATTTATCCTCTTTACGAACTTATTATATTTTGTAGTTGTAGTTTTGTTGATTGCATTTCCTGCATCAATTTCCAATCAAGTATTTATGTATTGAAAATGTATCTCAAATTGTTAATATTTAGTGTTGATTACTTGAACCTTCAGACTTGAATGCTACAGAATTTGTAACTGTATATTAGAAAAAAAATCTAATCATTTTATTAGTTGAATATGTACACCTTTTTTCATAATCAGAAACAATTTTCAATGTAGCGCTACAAATAATAATGTTGAAATAGAGTTGATATTTATCCCCTTTATCCTTTTATTGGAAGAAAACCAGATGTCACTAAAGTATATCTTAATGATACCAGTGAAAACGTTGAAAAATTCACTAGTGTTTCCTTTCCAAAGGGGAACAAAAATATTTCAGACCTCACAGTTAAAAAATATTAGGGTTCTTTTATGAAACTCAAAGGGAGCCTTTTTTACAAAAATGATAGTTTTGAAATTTGAGGGGTAAAAAGAAAAAAAAAGCTTATGGTTTTTATGTAAATTTAACATTTTTGACTTAAAATAGAATACTTTAGAGACCAAATCTTGAAAATAGGGTCTTTGAGGCTTGATATTTTTAAAAATTGAAGAAACTTTACTGTCCTCTGGTGAAATTGGAAATCCGCACTTTCGCATCTTTTCTTAGAGCATGATGAGTAGATTAGCTGACAATTCGATTACCTTGGGTGACATTAGCTTATTCGATGGGATGAGCAGTAGGGGTCGGTCATCAATCTACGTCTCAGGACCTGGAGGATGTTTGAGAACTGGAAGTGGAGGTCGAGACAGTGTCGTCAGTGATGTCGGTGATTCTTGTTCTTCTGCGAGTTCCTGGACGACTCCAGAGCACCAACCTTCGAGTGGAGGAATAGAACGAAAGCGCAGAAGGCTTCCGGAAATTCCTAAGAACAAGAAGTGTGAGTTTTCAAAATTTAAGTAAATTGCAAAAAATGTAGGTAGAATTCCAAATTTTATCCAATGGTAATTGAAAATGTTTTCAAAATCTTGCAGATTTTACAAATTCGGGTCAAATATCTTTGGCTGAAGAGTTGGGAGCTGCGGCCGCAGCTGCTGCAGGAAATTCTGGTTCCGGAAGACCACATTTTATTTTGAGGAAGTGTCATCCTAGATTACGTCATGAGGATAGTTCTCCTGATAGCGAGAGAATGGCAACTGATAGTGGTCACTCCACTGCTCATTCACCAGATAATGGCCCTAAAAGCGTATCACCAATTCCTTGCAGCACTCTCCAGAATGTTGACTCTGTCTCACCTGATAGCACTCCTGGTACGATTTTTTAAATTTAAGAAAAGCTATTTTCAACATAAAGATAATCAGTGTTTGTAAATCTAGATTCAAAAATTGCAAGGGATGAAAATAGAATAAGAAGAATTGATTATCCACCAGATTTATTTTCAGAGATTTTTATATCAGTATATAACTTATTTTTTTTCGTCTTTGATCTTTAAAAGTAGCTCACATTTTAAAATCCAGTGTAGATGGTTTATTTATGCTATCAGGAAGCAGTGGTGTACCATTTACACAGCTGGAATTGCTTGAGGCTACTCACAGGGGATTACATAAATTCGTTCCCCGCCACCATGACGAAATTGATCTTGAAATTGGTGACCCCATATACGTTCAGAAAGAAGCTGATGACCTTTGGTGTGAAGGTTGGTATGCGAACTTTTTTTTAATTGAAGGTTCTTCAAGATACTTCATAGTTAATATTCACTATCCCTATAAGAAACATGTAGAAAATCACACAGAAATAAAAAATTAGTTTTAAAATTATTAAATAATTTCCCGGAATTTTAAAAGGTGTCAAGGGATTTCGAGCGAAAGATTTCGAGAGATTTTAAGGAATATAGAATTTTCTCTGATCAGTTTTAATAGTTTTTGTAACTTTTAGGTGTGAATCTAAGAACCGGACGTCAGGGAATTTTTCCATCTGCATACGTAGTGGATATGGATTACAGTGACTTTGATCCTTCAGCGCCAAAAGTAAAGAGAGAGAGATATCTCTTGGGATATTTGGGTTCTGTGGAGACTTTGGCCCATAAGGGAACAAGTGTTGTTTGTCAGGCGGTGCGTAGAATCGTTGGCAACACATCTCAATCCTCCCCTAATTCTCAAAGTTGTATCCTTGAAGTATCTGACCAAGGTCTTCGTATGGTCGACAGGAGCAAACCTGTAAGTTCACATTTGAGATAAAAATATTAATTACTACTTTAATTCTTTACTCTAACGTTCAATAAAAACTAATCTATACATTATTCAAATTTTTAAGCTTTTCAATTATTAAATTTTTCAGAAAAATCGGGGACCTTGTCACGATTACTTCTACTCGTTGAAGAATGTGTCTTTTTGTGCATTTCATCCTCATGATCATCGTTACCTTGGCTTTATCACAAAGCATCCCACTTTGCAAAGGTTTGCTTGTCACGTGTTCATTGGTCAGGAATCTACAAGACCAGTTGCTGAAGCTGTTGGGTAAGAATAAATAACCAATTCATATTTTTTTAATAATTTAGAATGAAATAACAAAGCAAAGATAAGAAATGATAATTTAAACGAACAAATAACAATGTAAAACATTTTCATTTTCAGGCGAGCCTTTCACCGGTTCTACACCAAATTCATTGAGACTGCTTTCCCAGTAGAAGATATTTACATTGAATAAGAAGCCTAGTTTTGAAGTAGTAATCGCGATTGAAGAAAGACGAAAATATCGTCGTTATCTATATCCCCTTGTAAATAATCCCTCAGTTGTAGATATGAACTATTAAACGCGAATCAAACATTTAAAATGGCGAATATATCTTAAGAATCTAAGGTTGTAACTACGATGGGACCGACAGTGCAATTCATTTTACTTTAAGATTATTAATAATTTGTATTATTTTTCATATGAATTTTTATCAGTGATATCTCGTGCGTATTAATCGATTTTAAACTATGGTCGTCAAATTTTTGTTCTTGAGTGTACGTGTACGTAAATTAATTTCTCTTTTTTTGCGTTAGCAGTTGATTCAGACAAGATCTCAAAATGGATAAAACTGCTGACGCTTTATGTCGCCTGTTCGGTTGAGATTTATATATTTTTATATTATCTGCGAGAATCATAAATTCTGATGCTATTAACTTCCGAGTTTTTTTTTTGGAGCCTTCCCTGTTTTGAAAATAAATTAAATTACAAATTTTAAAGAAAATTTAGGTACTTCTAATTAAATTGGAAGTTTGAAAACTTTGAAAAATTGGAACTAAAGTACTATTAAAAAATAATTTTGTTAGAAGAGTTGATTCTGAAGTCAAACTTTAACGTTTACTAATTATAATTATTCCCAGCTTTTTCATAATTTTTTAGTTTTTATAATTCGGATACTGTAAAAAAAGATACTTTCTTTTGTTATGATTTGTACATATACATATATTTTTTTCAGGCAGCATTATTTACAAAAATGTTCCGCCTCTACGAAGTCTTCGATAGTTCAGTCTTGACACAATAACTAATAACGCATACAGGTCAACGACCTCCGATCATTATACAAGAATCCATATTATTCTATTAAGATTATTGATGAATTTAAAAAAAAATTGTTTGTAAATACAATAACACTATTTCTTCAAGTACTGTTAAAAGATTACAAAAGAACTACTCGTGGAGTTGTTTCCGCTTTTGCGTGCTGTAAAATATCGTTTTTTTTTTTTGTCTAAGTGAGATTTATAGTCACAATTAAAATGAGAAAGGAAACGCAGGTGACAATACAAAAATCAGGACTGACTATCAACGTTATTGCACGAGTCCTACAGTTTTCTGAGTTTTTCTTGCCGCAGATCCTTTGTCTCTTTTTTGAACCCTGAACATCTCCCTTAATCGTTATTAACGTTATTAACGTTAGTTACGAGGCGTACAACAATCTTAGTTTTATTATCTCAAGGAATGAAAAATTCTCTTACATTCTGAAGAATACTCTTGAGAACACTCGCAAGTGGTGAAAGCCATAGTTTATTATTTTTCTCTACTCATTTCACCTGAAGTAAATGAGTTTCCAAGTCATCGGAGTTTGACGTAAAAGAAATATTATACTTATTGTGTGTCTTTACACAATAATTGTATTGGAAGTAAACGAAATGACGTACAATCTCAATAAACTTTTAGATTTTTTTAGAAATAAAATTTTTAATACTGTCATTCTGCCGTGTTTTCGAAGAATATAGTATCTGCAATTCGGATAAGTCACCCAAACACCATTAACGATAGGCGACTAAAGGGACTTATCCTAATTGCGCATACTGTGTTTCTCTTTCTAAAATTGAATCAGTAAAAAAAAAAGTCACCGAAATTTAAAATTTTTTCAGTTGCTAAAAATTTTAGTGTCTTTTCACTGTTTTCCAGTAGATTGTTTTACTGATTCAAATTTAGATAGTTCGAAAACACGGCAGCATAGTGATTTTGCATTTTTCAAATGAAAATTCATTAACAATAGTAATAGTATTAGGTAAAAAATATGTTCACAACTTTCTGAATATTTTCTAGAATATTCGCAAACGAAGTTCTAGCATTCTAAACGATGATTATTGATTATTCTCAAAGAATATCCATTCAATAATATTTACAATTCGCTTTCGCAAGTATTTACAAGGAGGTAGGAAGCGGCAAGCGGTGGGACGATCGTGGGCTCGCAATCTTTGAATTTTACAAATATTTTAAACTCGCGATACTTTTAGCACGCCATGCGCCCTTAGAAAGTCGCAGATGGGAAAGGCTCCTCGGTTTTAAGTTTCGTTGATATACCAATAAGTCAATTTCTCAGTAAATAGACTTTTAAAGCGGTATCAGTAAGGTGCCGAGTACTTTCCGTTTAAGATCTTTCTGGTGTCAATCAAAATACAAGAATTCTCGTTCTTATCTCGTACTTGCTTTCTGTTATCATGTGTAAACATTTTTATAAATTTCTGCTTGTTAAGCTATGTATGCTGCATTACCAATGTGACAAACACTGAACATGACCTTACATTACAGAATTATACTGGTGCACGTAGGCCCGATAATCTAATTCTTCAAACAAGAAAATTTTAGATCCTTTCTTGTTTCAAGCCTTCGATTTTAAGTATACAAAGTATGGGAGTCTTTTCCGTAGGATTTTAATTAATGTTTGCCTGTGTCTTAGACCTGTTACAAGTGAATATTATATGTTTGAATATTCAATTATTCAGTGATTCGAAAGGTTTTAGGTTCGAAAAAAGGAAATTTGTCATTCGCTCAATCATTTTAATGTTGCATATATTTTTTTTTTGAGCGTGACAGTATTTTTCAAACCTTAAAAAAAACCTGAATCAGCTATATTAACAAATAAAAATACTTTGTCACCAAGAAAGTTCAAAATCGCGTTTACACAATCAACAAAGTATTTATATGGAAATTTTCAATAATAAGTCAATTTGATTGACGTTAGAATTTTGAAGAAATCTTCTAAGAAAATAATTTTTTAAAATAAAACTTTGGAGGCCCCACATAACTCGAAATTTCTATTCTAGTAGTAACGCATTTACAAATTTACAATAAAATAAAATAGAAGTGTACTTCTTTAGTTGCACGACATCGCAGATCGTTGCAGGGTTTGTAATCTGTTATATCAACATTAATACGTTGTAACGATAGATCTGGTAAGAGAAGCTCTTTTTCAAAAAGGATTAAGTTTATATATTATATTTTTAGTCATTTTTTAAAAATTGACTTTCTTCTGAGAATAAATAATTGACCAGAAAATGATGAACGTCTCTTATCCGGATCCTTGTCCGAGTTAGAACGTACTTTGCCAGTTTGTCGTTATCACGACTTACAAATTTCTTATTTGATAAAACACGATATGCACAATACATGAATTTGACAATAGGAAACTTTTATAATGAATAAATGATGAAAGATCGCTGTAAAGTTGGGTAAAGTGTATCTTTTTGAATTAATTGAAATTTTCCCAGTATACATGAAATTAGAAATGGGTCTGATAAGTTTGTTAAATTCGCTGTCAGTGTGAAATACGTCAACAAGATTTACGGTTATTATTGTGATGCACGTACATCATTATCAGTACATCAATATTAACACACTTAGTTTATACAGCCATATTTGAGATTTAATAGCTTCGACGACACAATCGAGCTGTATGTGAGCAAATGCTTCTTACTGCTTAATTTTACTGCTGATATATTAATATAGATACGGTAAAAAATTTTCTTGAAGCGACGAGCATGCTAGCAACAATAATAATGATTTTCTATCCTTTATGCAAATAAGATTAAGGTAAATAAAATAATATTACTTATATTTCGTTTAGTCTGAATTCAAGATTAATGAAAGTCATAATTGATTTTCATCATTAAATTTCTTTAAATATATTTTTTTTAATAAAATTTAATTTCCTTTCTTGTCACGGAAAAATGTGATGTCAAAGAACAAAATCAGTCGTTATTAGAAAATATTAGACACATTCCTTTCTTTCTCGCAGTGGGCGTGCTTTTCATGTAAAAATCATATAAGTATGAATAATCTTTTGAACACAATAATAAGATTCCAGTCTTACGATCAGCCAATTAGAAACCTACGATTGAGTGGAACATGATGATGGTTCAGAATTTTTCTGAAGAAGGTGTTAGTTCGGAATTTGCTTGAAAAAGATTCGAAAATGACCCAAAGAAAATTCTACACCAACACAATATTCCTTCTAACCTTCGAAACGATGGCCCATTGATTAGCTTATGAAATTCGTTAAAGACTTAATCAATTCATCAATTCATAAATTGATCATACATTATAAATTGTATATTACACGACCTCATCTCATAGATTGAATAACGCAACTGGATGCTTTTCATTAATCGAGATACTCAAAAAAGCTACAGCGAGAGGCAGAAAATGAATAGCTTAAATTTATTTCTTCACGTTTTTCTTCGCGGCCCACTGAACGCCTTGCAATCCACCTCCGTAGCTATAATAAATCGTGCACATTTACAAAGTTCATTACACTTTTAAAGTTTAAACTCACTTGAAATGGGACAGAATATTTACAAGATTGTGTTTTTTTTTTTTTCATAAAATTTTAAACGGCCAACTATGACATAGTACTGTTTGCCTTGCCACAAACTTGTGAGCGATTTGGAGCATGGTATTTCGATGCTCACTGTAATCAAAAACAGAATATTCTCGATTCTGCTTGGTGTAGTTATTAGTAGACTAGACACAGTACAATTTATGGCGTAACAAGGACATTGCACCTGTTCCTTAATTTATGTTTTTGGCTCTTTTTTTACAGTTTTTACTGTATCGTAAGAGTACCGACGCCACATGTGTCCGCAGTTCGCAGTGCGCATGCCACTTTCTCTAAAAGAAAGTGATTTTTCACTGAGGAATTGTTTTCCTGGATTCCAACACTTTTTTCTATTGGTTTAATAGTCTTTTCATGGTCAATCAAGATACCATAAACTTATTTTTCTTCGAATATCATAAGCCGATTTTGAACTTTACCATCTGATTGACTGGATGTTCTGGTGCTCCTTTTGCAACGACTTCAGCAACTGCTTTTGAACTTTATGATCCTCCTGTAATCATACAAATACAAAATAAATAAATGAAACAATTGGTCGTGATTTATTCGATTTCAGACAAATATAAATTGAACAACCTGATAATTTCATTGTTTTAAAATTAAAGTTTGCTTAACCACGATGTATAGAACTATAGCTTATAGAATTTTATAAATATTTCAAAAATATATACACCTGCAACTGGTTTAACCTTTCTCTTTGGGGAAGCAGAGCCGGGATGTCCATATCTCGTTCTAACTGATCGAACTGCGGTTCACGTATCTCCATCTTGCGTGCGAGTTGCAGTTGTGATCTCGTGATATGCTCGTTGAGCATTTCCTATAACAAAACATTAACATAACATATTATTAAATCCTTTAATCTTGAAAGTCTTTAAAACAAATTATTTTAAAATGGAAATACTTCTGTTTAGATGCTTTAAAGTTCAAGCTCTTTTTAATTTATTTAAAAAAAAAGGTCTTGAATATCCCAAAATTCACGCTAGTTCAATTAATATTGAATAATAATATTACACATTTTCAAAAATACTTACTTCACTGACCACTAACTCTTCTGTTCTCCTCTCGTTAAAAGTATCATCTGAAACAAGAAAAAATAATCATGAGTTTACGTATATCTCTCAAAAACAATATTACAACACCCAAGTAAATCTTCAAACCATTCTCTCAAAAATCTATTCTGTATTTTTGTGAAAAAAAAGTCTTATTCACAATTCGAGTACGTGAAACCCAGTCATCATAAGAATAACTAAAAGTTATCATGGCACCACCAAAGGTTGGATTTGTCTAAATACATTAGCCGTCCTCAAAATTAGCAATCGCTACATAGCAATCGCTATGTAGCGATTACTACATAGTGATCTTTGATTAAAGTATCATCTTTGATTAAAGTATTATAAATTTGTCAAGTAAACTTACTTTCAAAGTCCACTACAGGTCGAAGATTGCCAATTATCCTCATCCAATCTAAAAACATGCCAGATACAAAATATTTTAACTTTTTGAATCGTTTCAAAATCAATCTATAGGAATAATGCCAATAAAAGTCACAGAAGAGAGATCTTAGAGAAACTACAATTAATCCTAGAAGAATGTTGCAGTGTCGAAATTTTTCATTGCTGGTCCTCTATAGCATCAATAACTTGAATTTTCTCATTACTTTGAGTACACAGAAAGGGAAATTTGTCACTTTCGTACCTGGATTTCTTTCCAAATTAGATTCCGACAGGTCCGCAAGGTTCAGAAGTTCGTCTGACTCCTGAACGAATGAGGAACGATCCAATGGTGGAAATTCATTGCTCCTGTCTTGCAAACTAATTTCCGAAACCTCGGCCTCAGGTGGATTCTTGTAAAGGTACGTAAATTGCTGACCATCCACACAGCCATTTTTGAAGTTTCCCTGGTCTACAGTTGTCACCGGATCAAGAGAAGATTTCGGTTCTTTGAGCAGCCTTTTTCGCAAATTTAAATCTGGATTCTCTTCTTCATTGAACTTTCTTTTATAATTCACCGGAAGACTGCTTGAGGCTCCCGCACACAATTCACTGTTGAAGGTTTCCATTGAAGAGCAGGGTTCATTATTCCTTGATAATTCCTCTCCACGAACTAAGCTGGAATTCACGTCTTCGCTAAATCTTCTCTTCAAATTTTTTTCAAGGTTCTCTGATATACTCGAGCACTGTTCGGCATTGATCAAAAATTCTTGCATTTCAACGCCTCTAAAAACAGGCTCCGTTTTCACTTCAAAGGGTGTTAATTCCTGGACGACGGAAGTTCGAACGTAGGAACTGGAATTCACGTTCTGTGCTTCCGGAATGATTTGAGATCTCAAGTGACATGGATGGTCGGGAATTTTCTTCTCTGCTATCGGCATTACTATAAAACAATAGAGAGTCAAAATTAAACGTTTAATTTATTTAAAATAACTTGCGAAATAGAGGACGACCAGGAAGTTCTATCTTAGAAATGTCTTAATTTTAAATAGTTTTTCCCTTACTACTTTTTTATCTCGGTAACTTTTTTTTACTACTTTACTAATTTTTGTGTAACTTCGAAGCTTGAAGGTTATTTAAATTACATATAAAAAAAATATCCGGATTCCTGCAGTCATCCTGAAGAAATATTAAAGTAAACTTACTCTTCTCAGCTATGGGAATTGTTACTTGGCTTTGCACATCAGGGCTCGGAATATCATCTAGTTCCGGAATTTTCTTATCTGGATAGATCGATTTCTTAACAGGCGTCGTGTTCACTTTTGGACTCCTTGATCCCTTGCCTTTGTCCTTTCCTTTGCCAGAATAATCAACACCCTTGATGCACATTTTGCTAAGTTGTTCCGAAGCAGGTGGTAATCGTTTTGAGTAAATGGCTGCTTTATGAAACTGAGGATCAGGAAGTGGAGAAGGCGCTAGTTGATCTTCAGTTACTGAAGTCGAAGGTAGATCACTAATCAGGTCGGTAATTGCATCTTCAAGTCGAGAAGGATCTTCAACACTTCCTACATCGTTCGATTGCTGCACATCCTCTGACTCTAGATCTTCCTGTAAATCGTTTAATTTACTCATTAGTCTAATAGCTTTAATTTCTAGTAATTATCCAAGACTAGATAAGACATTGCTCTTACAAAGGTTAATGCGAAATCATTTCCGTTTTTATTGTTTATCGTAGCTGAAAATCTTTTCTTCATTTCCTTAATGAGTTCTTCGCCCTCTTCTTTCCTGATAAAAGAATAAAACAATTTTATAGATAAATTGCATAATGAATACTTCTAAAGTTTTTAGGGTTAAATAATTTAAATTCAGAGTAGAATTTATAGAAATATTGTAGAATAGAAGAAAACTCACGACATTAAGGTGTTCACGCAGACGAAAGACTCTACGGTTTGGGTGTTTTTATCAAACTCCAAATATCCGTGGGTCCTTAGGTAAATGAATTGTCCATTGCTTGCAACGAGTCTGTAACACGATTGTCCAAAACCTTCTCCTCTATTATACACTGCAATTAAAATTAAGCTCATTAGACATTCTGTTCAAATAAAATAATTATATTCAGGCATTTATTGAATTCTCATCAGTAATAAGAAGGTATTTTTTTTGTGTGAAAAATTATTTTCACAAATTTTTTTTTATTTATGATAGACTTACTTTGACGAAGTCCTATCATGGTCCATCTAAAGTCATCCTTGTGCATAAATGCGAAGGCACTTTTACCGGAGACTTCTTCAGCTAAGTAACCAGCAACGATGGAAATTCTGTGATCGCAGAAAATTATACGACCATCGACCAAATGTCGAGTAACGTATTCATCCTTATCTGCCTCGAGTAGCGAAAGTTCTGTGATTGTTCTCCTTTTTAAGAGTCGTGCGATGCCCACAAAAATAACGTCGTTGCTCGTGCCATTGTTTTCTGAGAAAATTTAATTTTCTCTTTAAAATGAAAATATCAAAAATTTGGAAATTAAAAATTCAATGCAATATATATATATATATATATGATTTGAATCATATGATTCAACTTTATCAATTGAAAAGATCAATTGAAAGGATTGATAGAGTGAAGTTTTTTTTCTCAATTTCTTTATTTAAAATCTCAATTTCTCGTTTCTTAGAATTGTATAGACATACCTCGCTGCTTTAATTTATTCGTGTTCGAGCTAGCATTCTTGCAAGCGTCGGCGAGGCAGAGATTACCAGAAATGTGAAAACACTCATATTGTACATGCTCGCGTCTGGAAACAGTTCGTTGAGCTATGCGGATGCTAAAGCTTTTCCGTTGCCCTTCTTTGAAAACAACATCTTCTAGCGAACTGGAACTCTCATCTAACGGATCGTTTATAAAAGAGATAGAGGACTCAGTTTCATTGAGACTAAGATTTGCTGTAAGCTCTTTGTGGTCCTCTGGACATACGTAAGAGTAAAGGGACTCTCCGAGCAATTGAGACTGTAAAAAAGTAAAAAAGTAAAAAAGATTATAAAATTTCCATCTTCTGCAGATTTGAAATTTAAAAGATTCAAAATTAAAAAAAAAAACAGATGATTAAAGAGATAATAGACTCAATTTTTTGCTTGATATAGATTATTTTCTTCATAAGTGGACTAGTCAAAAGGGTATGAGGATAATCTATTTTTGACAATAAGTCTCACGAAAAGAATTTCAAATGTAGACTCTGAAATATTACGAAATACCCTGCAATGAAAAACGCCACGCGTGCTGCAGCATATTCGCAATGAGTTTCATTTTCACACCAGGTGGTCCCCTCATAAGACGACAATAAGCCTTGATTTTATGTTTAAAATACATCTCTCGAATTATGATTCTTAACTCAACGTATTCAAGAAAAAAGGACTCGTGCGAATCAATGTTTGCTCGTTACCAACTTGAGTACCATGAATGATCGTTATCCTCTGAATTTCAAGAAGTCTCATTGAGCGAAAGATACATGACAAGATGGTAAAAACACGAGACATGACAGTTCATTCCAGAATTTTGTATTTTGAGGAATATGTTGAAGAAATTTTCAAGAGAAAAATATTGCTAATTTTGAGAAGATGATCCAATTTAATTAAGTACGTATAATGGTAAATAAAAGTCTTGAAGATATTTTTGAATTATAAAAAAGCTGAAATGTATAAAGTATCATATACATATAATAAAACAAAAATAAATAGCAAGCAGGACTTAACGCCGGACTTAACTTTCCTTCAGTTTTTCGAATATTGTTTAAGTCAAACGTTTAATATTTTATAATATTAAATTAGAAATTGTCGATGTTTAATAAATTTATTATAAAAACAACAGTAAACCCATTTAAATTCAAGGCCTTAAAAATTATTATACTATTTTTAAATGAGAAGTAATTGAAATTAAACACCTTGAAAATGAAGGCCATCAATATTGGATAATTTTTATTTTTAGGCCTTTAAAATTATAGTCATGTAATTATAAAGAATCAAATTGCAAATCTTCTATATTCTACAATAATCTAAAATTCAGACGTCTATAAGACTTTAAATTTAAAATTAATCTCTAATTAAGCATCGCACTAAGTAAATATTAATTTTATTTCAAGTTTACTGCATACTACGACAAAAAATGTTTTTAAAAGGGCCTTAAAAAATATCGAATTCATTATAATATAATTTCAAGCAAAATAGAAAATAAATCGTCCAGTCAGTTCCAGAAAGTCGTAAACAACAAGAACAAGAATTTTACTGTTGAGATAAAAACTAATATTAAAATTTAGCAAACGATAAATCTTGTACATTAATTAAAAATTCATGTTAAATTGTGGTTTAAATTTTTTGTAGTTTATAACATTCTGTAAATAACTAGAAGAAATTATAAGTAGTTAAAATGAGAATTCATATTATTGTGAAAAAATAATAAGAATACTTTAGTTTTGTCGTTGCTGTAAGTTGTGTAACTAGTCACTTGGTCACTGAATTAAGTTGATTATTATCAAGGAGAAATTATATATGTTTAGGCTTAACTACAAATTTATAACTGCATTATTAATAATAAAAATAATAATGCAATAATGAGAAATCATTCAAGATTTCAATATCTTAAATACTTTCTCACTTAGAGGCAATTAATTTTTAAAATGTTTCTTTCTGAAACGTTATCCTCGAATCGTAATATATATTATCAGATTAATGGAGTGAGATATCGCAAATTTATAATATCATTGAAATTATGAAAACAGACATTATTAGAGCACAGAGGGTTGCTATAGAAACACTGATTCGTTGCATTTGCATGAAATTTGATCGATAGTATTCTTCACTCCCGATCTCGCTCCTGATAGGTCGGAAGCTATGAAAACGAATGGCGCTATTTATAGATAGCCAAAATAACTTATTCACATTCGGCAACAAGTATTTCCGAATGAAAACACATTTATTTATACGAGAAAATTCTTCAATTAGAAAAATACATTCTTATTAGATTTATTCGTATTGATTTGATATTATAGAATTAAATTCCTAGAAAAAATAAGGATCTTTCTTTTATTTAAATTGAAAATAAGTTATAAATCCAGAAAAATATGCTATTTTTTGCAAGATTTCTCCATTATGAAATATTGATCAATTTTTAAATTACCTGAGCATGGCCGAGTAGTTGTTCAACACTTTGACCGATATAAACAATTTTCCCTGAAGTTGTGACTACGATGAAAAATCCACCATTTTCGCATATGCTCTATAAAATAAATTAAAGAATTATTTTAATTTATTGAATATGAAATAAGTAAAAATTAAAAAATATATTTTCTTGAAATTTTAACTATTAATCATTGCTTTGCTTACGTTAATAAGGAAATTTTCCAGATTCAAGCCATTGAACTTTGATGGAAGAAATCCGGATTCTCCTGTTCCAAGAGCTGCAAACACACAAAATAATAATTCAATAAAATATAAAACAATATGAATTATGTAAAATATTGGGTAAATTGAACTCCTGGTAAATCCTTTTAAATGAAAATGCTGAATGTAAAAACTTGTTATTTATTCGCTTTTTCCCTTCACTCAATATTGATGTACCAGAAGTTTTGAACGTTCAAATGAACGAAATATTTTATCCCAATTCTATTTTATCCAGAAATGTTATTTCAATTAAAAATAACCATAGGCATTATAAATGTCTTCCATATTCTTCCATACAAAATTATTGTTAATGCAAATGAATTAATGTTTTAAAACTGTTTATAGTTTAAAATACAATCAATACAAAAATTCGTTCATTTGAACGTTCAGAACTTAAACTACACCAATATTGTTTACTATGCTTGAAAAAAAATTTTTAAATTGAAATACAAAACCATTTCTACTGTACAAGTTGGAATTAAAAAAATCATTAATATTGGCATAACATAGTTGATTCTTTTAGCGATTCAATATTTGTGCCAAAGAGAAAATCAGGTTTTAAAATATTGAAAATTGCTGACATTCAGTTAAAATCAATATGCGTTCACTTTGAGTGATATTCAACATAAAAATTAAAAATAATTTTTCTGATTGAGAGTCAGACGGTTTTTATTTATTCTATTCTTTTGGTTTTTTTTTAAAAACTATTCAAAATTATATAAATAAAACTGTGATTTAAAAAAATTAACGATTTTAAATAACGATAACGCCATATTATATTGTCATTAAGCAAATAAACATACATAATAGCATTACGCATAACCTTGTTCTTAAATTAATGGTCTGTTGCTTTGAAAATACGTAATTAGCGCAAATAGCCATAATTTTTCATTTTATCGCTGTAACTAAGAAACTTCATTTCTGGAAATAGAATAGGCATCGGCTTCTAAATATTTAAAAATTTGTCTTATCATGTAACAAAACCCCAAAAAACTAGTTTACGCTTTTAAAAAATTTCAGTTCATTCAAAAATAAGGTTTTCAAGTTCGATGAAAGTTGTTTTTGGGTTCTGGTAGACCTAAATTTATGTAATTTTATTACATGATTAGAAAAGGACAAAAACTTAAAGTTTACTCAAAATTTGAACACAAATTTCTGGTTTATTTCCGATTATCAAAATTCTGTACCACTCAATTCTGTACCATTCTAAAAAAGAGATCTAATTTTGTTAATAATAAATAAAATAATAACTCACTGTATGTGTGACGGAGATAAGCGCCTGCCAACCTTAGAATAGAGATTTTATCCGTTTTTCGCGAATTTCCTGCGACCATTGGCAACAGAGATGCCATCGTCGAAATATTTGAATTCAGATTATCTCGACGTTGCTTCTCCGCCAAATTTCTCGAGGCTCTCGGATTGCTGAAAACAGAAATAATATTTATAAGAAAATTAAATTAAAATCCAAAGATATTACATATTTTCGCCAAACAAAACTCTTTCGGTTTAATTGGAACATATTAAAAATTAAAATGATACAATTTTAAATTTAATGAATGAGTTTCTGATTTAAAAAAAAAACAAGGATTATACATATAGGCAACTGAAAATTATGATAAACTAAAAAATTCCTCTTTGATAAAAAGTTTTAATTATTGCTATCAAATTATTTTTGATCATCAAAGCGAAGTAGACATAATAATGCATACTTGGAATAAAAACCCACTCTTGGATAAAAATTGCAAATAATGAATTGCAAAAAAGTCAGTAGGAAAAGAATTTGTAAATTCCAATACGCAAAACACGTGATTGCCCCAGAATCGTGATTCTGCGTCTCTATATTAAAATCTGGCGTCCGTGTTATTTTCATGCATGCGTGATTGTGTATCCATGGAATTGTCAATAAGGCATATGTAGATTCTTTTTTATAGAAGTCCTCGCATGACTCAACCACTAGCTGGCGTATCAAGTAGTAACAAACCAGACTTAAGACATAAATAAGTAAGTAGCGTAGGTCGTAAAGTCCAACTGAATTGTAAATATGCATATACAGATATTATATGATAATCCAACTTTTTAAAAAGAAATATTTCTGCATAGTATAATATAATTATAATTAATTATTATATAATTATGCGCTTAAATAACATTTAAGAGGAATTGAAGAAAAGTTGGAGTCTTTATCAGGGAAGAGGAAGTCCCAAAGTAAATTCGGAAAGAGTTTCATTTATACCAAGAAAAATATACTCGAGCCAAAAATATTTTACTAAAGTGGATGTACAATACAATTTGAGTAGATTGCGTACAATCGAAATTAATTGAGTCGTCAAGATTCTATTGAATGAAATTAAAACGTCATTTGAGGAAAATATATCATTTTCTTTTCATTTCAGATTTTATTTTTATTCGACATTAGACTTCATTACAAATTGATTGAATACTTAGTTAATCTTTATTAAAATTAAGATTGTTGAAATTTGAATTAAAAACTCTAAAAATTTGATAATACTGATAATATTTGATAATATTGATTGAGGTATATTAAAAATTGTTTGATTTCAAATTTAATTCGTTCAGAAACGCAAAAAAGTATAAAAGTGTGTCAGTTCGAAACCTCATATTAGAAAGTCCCCAAATTATAAAGTCTTTTTTCAAGAAAGACTAACATTTTTTTCTTCACATTTAAAAATGTAGATATATTTAAATGTTAAAATCTCCAAATTTGAAATTCAAATCGAGCTAATACTGCATGTAGGCACTTTTGAAGAATTCACAATTATCCACAATTACTAAATGGTTAAAATGAAAAAAAAGACTGATAAATAAAGATTTTTAAATAAAAAATTTAATAAAAATTTTAGGTTGAAAAAATCTTGAAAAAATATATTTAGAATTGAAAACTTGTAAATTTTTTTTTAATCCAGAGTTGTACGCTCACAAATTTGAAACTTTAATTAATTTTAATTTAACCTTAATGAATTGATTAAGGCTTTATTTTTTTAAATTTACAGTGAATTCTAAAGAAAAATTTGATCGCATCTTACAAATAATTTCTCGAGAGTAAATTTTTGTTAATGGGATTGTCTATGTCGTCATTTATGTGACGCTGGTGATCTTATAAATTTTATTTTTAGATTGTATTACATGCATGACATTCATCTTAAAATTGTTGATAATGGAGTTATTAGCGAATCTCAATAAATATGAAGATGCTTATACGCCATAAAGTATAAAGGTTAATATTAATGGGAAGTGAGGAGCGATAAATATTTCTAAATGCTTCTTAAAAATCATTTCTCTATTTGCAATGATTTTCAAATTTGGAAAGCTTGGGGTCTCCAAATGTACGATCTTTAAATTTGGAAGCATTCAAATTTATCAAGTGATTTAAAAGATTTAAGTGAAGAGACTGGAAATCCGAGTCACCCTTATAGTTTTGAAAATAAACACCAATAAATTTCAAAAGGAAATATTGGACGTATTAAAATTTGGGACGCTCGAATTTAATTTAGACGTCATTAAAGTCAAGGTTCGGAATAGAAAATAATTGTGGTATAAATTTAAACCTTGTTTAATACGATAATTTTAATTATTAATGCTTCCGTTTTGCTATTGGCTGTTTTCCTTTTCTTTCCAATATTCTCAGCAAAGATAAAAATTAATTAAAAATCGAAGGCGTTTATTTATGGTTCAATTCCGAGTCGGTCAGTGATATTACGTCGAAATTGAGATAACGTGGAATCTTCTTAAGGAATACAACAATTTTTAAATATATGTTATAAAAATACAACAAAGTTCATATTCGAGATCATTCGATCGTAGAGGAATTTATTGTCAAGATATTTATAGAATTAGACTTCTCATCACAAATTGTATTAATTCAGAATCAGTTGCCAAAGCAAAAGCGCGATTCGTTGACAATAAACAATTGACATCTTGGCCTGGTTCCTCAGCCCTGTGTATCTGGCTAAATTCCTGACAATTTAGTAATTTGCTAAAGACACATCGACGGGGAACATCGATTACAGTTATTATTATTAAATAATTTTCAATTAACAAATGTTGATTTTTCAACCAAAATATCTTTCTTTTCAACCAAAAAAATGAATATAGTTGAATTTTTAATTAAATGGAGAAAATGGGAATTTTCTTGAAAACAGAAGAATAGGAGGTCAAATCATATGAATATTGGGGACAATATAGGAAATATAGAAACCGGTTTGTGAAGCCTGTTTATTATTTTAGTCTCTTAGTGCATCAAGACAAACATGTATTTTCAAGATGCCGAAGAATACTTAAAATTTCTATTAATATAAAATTTTAAGAATACCAAAATTAATACCAATTTCAAAAGGAGAACTGAAGATAAGTTTTTATGACTATTTTAGAGTAGAATGCTTGAAACTGAAATAAATCAAATGACAACTCGTCATTGGATGTTCCAGCGCAATATTTTTTATTGCCTGTTTACACTTTACTCGATGCAGGTTCTCTATAGTGTGGTCGAGTGATAACGTCTCTTGCAAATAATAATTTTTGCTCAAGGTTCTTCAAGCATGTTTTACGTCAAAGCCAGTTACACCGGTAAATATGTATACGCCTTCATTTAATACACATATATATAGAGCTCAGATTAACGCGAAAATGTTAGGGGCCATCCACAAATTATGTAACACTTTTTCCCCTTTCTCTCCCCTATATAACAACTAGTAACATCATTTGGGCTCCCCTCCCCCTATGTTATGTAATTTTTTCAAATATAAAATATGGTTAAACAAATATAAAATATGGTTAAAAATTCAGGTATGTCTTCAAACAAAAAGGAAGAAAATTAAACCATCATATGAATATAGAAATCTGCTATATTTAGTAGAAAAATATACCTCCCTTTCCTATTTAAGTCCGTAAAATTTTATCTCTTTCCCCTCCTATCATAAAAGCTGTTAGATAATTTATTTATCGTGTCTTAATTCTTTTATTATAACTAGTAAACCAACACGCGCGATTATCTTATTTTCCTTCTTGCAACTTCAAATCATTCAGAAGCCAATCAGATTTGCAACAACAATGTATGCCAGATTTTCGAAAGATATTTTGTGATACCACGTTCTTTTAGAGAGGAATTTCAAAAAGTTTCTACGAATTTTAAAAGATTTTGACGATTTTCAAGTAATTTTTACTAAATTCAAAAGAATTTCAGGATTTCTAAAAGGTTTCGTAGAATTTTAAGGGATTTTGGGATATTTCGTGGAATTTGAAAGTAATTCATGCAATTTTAGGAGATTTTAACGTATTTTAAGGAATTTTTATGATTTTTAAGAGATTTTGTGAAGTGTGAAAGGATTTTATGGAATTTTATGAGATTTCTAATAATTTTAAGAAATTAAAAAAAATTTTTCTGATTTTAAAAAAATTTTGTAGAATTTTTTGAGCATTTCTACGAATTTTTAGATATCTTCACAAGTTTTAACGAATTTCAAGAGGTTTTTAAGAATTTTAAGAGATTTTAACAAATTTTGAAGGATTTCGAGTTTTTTGTAAAATTTTAAGAGGCCAGCAACCCAATATGTGCGCGATTACACCACTTTTTAAAGATAGGATAACTTATTAATAAATTCTAGGAATTCACAATGTTCGATTTTAATGTTTTCCTTGTAGTATTTTTCAAGTAAATTAAGGGCATTTTTTACTTACCATATGAGCAAATTTAGATAACCCGGTTTTTTTCTCATAATTTTTACTTTTTGAAAAATATTGAATAAATAATAGTTATGAGAAAAAACGGGATTATTTAAATTTGTTCATATGGTATGAAATTTTAATTTTAAAAAATGGCAAAAGCCAACTAGTAAAAATAAACAGAAATGTTATTTTTCAAACTTGAATTTCAGCACGGACTTAGGCTGGCAGAAGGATTGTTATTCAACCACCACCATGATACCGACGCCACCCTCATAGACTTGGCTTCGGCGCCCTTTAGTCGTCAAGGTTTCGACGGTTTCGATCCAGCCCACAAGAAATGGAAGGGATGTCTGTGAGGGTGTGTCGTGCAATCGAAACGGTGAACCAAGTCTGATAAAAATCGTTACTTCAGTCTGGACGTTAAATGAAGGTCTCTTTTTGTTAGGAAAGGTCAAGGTCAAAAGTAAAATATTAATTTTTTTTTCTGCTTTTTTTTAACTACATAGAAGACTTAAAGTTAACATTCCTCTTGAAAATGACTCGTTTCAGAAATTTTCTGAAAGATATTTTAGTTCAAAACTGCTTTCTATCTCTTTTTAAATTTAGAAGCATTACTTGGATAATAATCTTATCAAACACTGGTAATCGATATATCTTTGATCAAATATGGAGTAGATTAGATATACTACAATAAAAGATTTGTTTATATCTCATTATTCCTGAAATGATCGTTCTATTGAAAATACTATTGAAGATATAAAAACATCAAATGAAAGCTACCTTGAGACGTTTATCGCTTAAAAACCCTGACCCCTTATAAGCGCAACACTTGCAAGTACATACATTAATGTACACGTAATATAACTGTAGATATTCATTTTAAATAATTTAATTAATTTGATAACTTATGGTGCACTACAGTTGATAGAATATTCTAATAAATTTCTCGATCTCGTTATACCTTACGGGAAAAAGAAATTTAGAAAATTCAAAAAACTTGAAAAATGCCCAATTATGTGTTTACGGTACTTATTTTTGATAATTCAGCGATTTGTTTAAAGTTCCATCTGGCAACCCTGTAGTGCGCCTGCCTGACCTGACTCACTACAGCAACGCGTGAGCCTTTGGAATCTAAAGTTCGGTCAACAGCAGATCCGAACCCTTCTGTTCATTTCAGTTCCTCCACCACTGAATTCCTCGACACCGTCCAAACTTCTTCTGGCTTCCCCACCAGCTGCCTACATGGACTAAAAAAAAATACGAGTATTACATTCCTCCCGTCAACTGCTGATTCACAAGCCTACATCTTTCTCTTTCTCCCAAGGGAGGAATCTATCCGTCCTTTTTGGGACACCCTATTTTAACCTGTGTAAGGGTTGAAGAAGGTGACCTTCAAATTGACGTCGCCGTCGCGACTATACATATAGACATATCCGAATATATAGCAACGTCTGCGGTTTGAAAACTCGTGAAGCAAGGTGTACAAAAAAAATGGACGCAGAATTATTAGGGATCTTAGGGTTAGGGTTACCAGATGAACCGGGCGAAAAACCAGGACACTGGTTTCCGTATAATCCTTGGCGCAATTATAGAATTAAATGGTTTGAAATATTTGCGTATTTTAAAGAAAAAACTAGGATACCAGGACTGACCACGAAAAAACAGGACTTATCCCTCTCGAAATATTTTTAAATACCGTTAAAAATTTAGAAATCTTTAATGACATTTAAAAATCCTTCAAAAACTTTTTGAATCCGTTCAAATATATACTTCAAATTCTCTTAAATGTGTGAAGATTTCTTCAATCTTTTAAAATCCCTTAAAATCTTTGAAATTACATATTTGAAAACCCAGGGTGTCTAGTGATCAGGCAATTTGAAATTGCCAGGTTTTTCCTGGTTTCTTCCTGGTCAAATTTTTTTTCCTCTGACCAATGGAATAAAAAGAAGATGAGGTAGAAAAAAGTCGATTTTCTATGAAATACAAAAAAATTCCCGGTCCTAATTGAAATTCCCGCGTTTTTCCTAGATTTTCCTTGGTCAAATAAAATTCCCGAGTTTTTCCCAATTTTCTGGTCCCCTAGACACCCTAAAACCATTAAAATTTATTTAAATTAGCAAAAAGTAATTTTGAAATGCTATGAAATTGAATTGAATTTATTTCCTAAAGTTCTCTAGAAATCCGTCAAATCCTATAAAATATATTCTATGAAATCCTTTGAAATCTTCGAAATCCATTGAAATTATTTGGAAACTTCTGAGATC
Organism: Synergus gifuensis; assembly: GCA_904066015.1. NCBI lineage: Eukaryota > Metazoa > Arthropoda > Insecta > Hymenoptera > Cynipidae > Synergus > Synergus gifuensis. Next base: position 2,353,888 of record CAJFCO010000145.1, read on the forward strand.
TATGAAATCCTTAAAAGTACTGTATTTTTGCTTTTAAAAATTAAAAGAAGATTAAAAATTTATAAGCAGGAAATAAACGGAAATTTGATGAAATGAACGGCAAATTCTCTGTAGATCTCCGCCTACAACTCAATTTGAGTGCATTATTGTTCAAGAATATTGAAAATAAATTTAATTTAATATGTGAAATGTCTGAAATTTTATGTCTGCTTACAACTATATGAAAAAAAATTGTGTTCAAACTTCAAGTCACAAGAGCAAAAAAAAACCAGACGGCGAGGGGAGTGTCTGAGACCATAAAAAGCACAGACAGTCTCTCTTGGACTCTCCCTCCGATCATTCTCTCTCACAATGTTGCCAAATCCGCAACTTGATTCACCAGGTTGCTTTTACAACTCGAATTATAGTAATAATTTTACAACACGAATTATAATAATAATTTATATTTTTTATTGATGAAATAAAAAAAAGTAAAAAAAAAAGGAAATGCTATACAGTACTTTATTGGCAATGTCATAATGGAAAAGCGAGAGACGGAAAGAATGTCTATAATCCATCACAATTTTAATCTTGTTTGAGAATTTGAGTGACGACCAGTTTTTTTTTTGTCCAAACATTTTATATATATTTGTCTGCTTTTTCTAATTTAGTAATTTATTACTTAAAATAATTGAATTTGAAGACCACGATTTATAAATCGAGAAATTCCATTTGAAGCCCAAGAAATTTTAAAATAAAGTGAAAAACTGTTTTCCGAAGGTAAAAATGGAATATCTAGGGCATATTGACCTTATTGATTAACTCGTCAGAGAAAAATAAGATCTTTTTTAATTCAGAGACTGGCTATAGATATATGTACAAAAATAGCATGAATATTTTTTAGAATATTCGTATAATTTCCTTACTTATCCTCATTTATGGGTAACCACCATGCTGGGAAACATGCGTCTGAATAAAGAAATTATTAGTCTAATCGAAGAAAATTATATGAATAGTATGTCTGGCAAACGTAGAAATAATCTCAATAATCCGTCAGTCCATAAAATTTGCCTGTTTTCTTAAACCTGAACAACTTGAAGAACTTGAAATTCTATTTTTAAATTTAATTATAAGAGTTCATTGTTAATCATTTTTCCGATTTCATTTTAATGATCTTGCATTGATAACTCAGCGGATACATATTAAACTTGTAGGCGAGTAGAATTCAATTCCGAGAGAACAATGAATAGAATCAACAACGGAAATGAGCTTCCGATCACCTACAGATAATTATTTCCGCTCATTCAAATTCCGGAAATAAAAAAAGAATAACAAGATACCAAAGATTCATCGATATCGAGATGAAAAGTTTAATTTACTGGGCACTGTTAGCTACAAATAGCAGCATACTTTTATGCTCTCTAGGAAAATTTAACATTCCTCAGATACCTATTATAGATGACGAAGGAGAATTGAAAATTATCATGGAGTGTCAGTTTATCCATCATAGACATTTTTCAAGGTCGCAAACCAAGATCTACAAAAAATCGGGTAACAACACATATTAATGCTTCACGAAGGCCATAAGTGCGTTAATGTATAGACAGCTGTAAAGTCGGAAAACTCACACATCGCAGCATAATTATATATGTACAAGCAATATGCAATACACTACAGTTACAGTTCTTTTGACTCATTTACAAAAAATTTTCAGCAATTTGGTTGAAATATACAAACATTTGCTTGATTCAACCAAACTGCTTTCTTATAAATGAGGAAAAGGACAGCAATCCTGTCAGTCTAGACGAGATTATATTGTGCACATAATCATAATTTTGATTTGTCTCATAAGCAACGCGGAAATAAGTAAGCATATCGCGTTTAGATCTTGTATCATGAAAGTGATACGATCTATAACCAGATCCAGACTCTGAGCCAGACGACAAGCGAAACTCGCAGAGGAAAATAATCTTCCTAGTTTGCATCTTTACTTGTCTTAATTTACTACATACTACTTCCATCGAGAATTTGAAACCGTCAGAGTAAAATAGGATGTTTCATCAAATTCTAACTGAGAATTTCATTTACACGATGAGAAATTCGAATAAATTTTTAATAATGCGCTAAAATGAAAAGCGAAACAAGCGAGGAAAATATTCAAAAGTAATATATTCTAATTTATAAGAGTCTTATAAAATGTATTTTAAATTGAAGACCTTCCAAATTGTAAAACTGTATATATATTTCAGTATTCGAAATAGTCATATAGAAATAGAAATATATGTATAGACAAGATTGGACAAAGAAGGGTTAACGAATTGCAATGAAACCGATTCGCTTATTTACATTCGTTACGGTTGTTTGTCAGTCAAATTACTACTTTCATTCATAAAATCAAGTAAATTTGAACTCATTTTAGTCATAAAAAACTGAATTCATAATAAGATAAGTTTATAATCAACTATAAACGTTCAAACATTGTTTTCCTAATTATATATTTGGTAAAAATATATCGAACCTTCTGCCAGCAAATTTACTCAAAAACAATATTCGATATCAGCTGATGATAATTGGAATTTTCATAGTAAAAAAATTGGAAACTGCTACCAGTATAATACTATAAAAAACTATGTATATATTATGTATATTATGCAAGTAAAGTCAGCAAAGTATCAGCTAGCGAGCAAATCTTTCAGAATCGTGAGAACACTATAGTTGGACGATTATGTCCTTGATGTCATATTATTCATATAAAAAAAATACTATTGTCTCCGAGTGAATTGTTTATGCAACCTATTGAATCAGAGGATATATAATAATAAAAAAGTTTTGCAGAAAAAGTGACATGCATGCAGTAAAAACGGCATCACATTATAAAAATGGTATGATAAATCACACCACTCGATAAAACATACAAACTCAATTGATTCTGGTTTCAATCAATAATTAATTGTTAGAAATTGTTTGAAACAAAACATTCACAAGATTGTGGTGCAATATGAAGAAGAGAAGGGGCTGATAGAAGTGAAGAAGACAAGATATATATGATGATGATACAGTGAGTAGTGAGTAGTGAATTGAAAAAAAAATCTCTTACATAAAAACTAGACTCAACTGTAATGTTTTTCTAATTTTATTTACAATGTTGCACTCTTGAGATTACGCAAGAAAGATAGCTAGTGCGAGCAAGGAAGAACGCAATATCCTAAGTAGAGGACACATAGGTTAGAGTCATGCGTAATAAACGATGCAAAGCGCACTTGCACTGATCGTCCAAGAACCTTAAAATGCTTTGCAGCACGTTTCTCGTCGACACCGAGATCAAATTTCTAAACAATCTCGCTGAATCTTGGAAATTTTGCTGATTATTCTTTGAGTTTCATGGACGTTACGCATTATAGCTTAGATTTTGTAAGTTTTTTACTCTTGCCCGCGTGAAATTGCACAGTTTCTTATAACATGACTTCTAATCTAAAAGAATGATAACAGCATACATCGTTCTGTATGTATTACAGAAAATTCTAAAAATTGAAAGGATGGTTCTGTAACATTACAGAACAATCTATGAAAATAGCAGATATTTTTCACTGTCACCCCAATGAAAAAAGTCATTTAAGTTTCATGATTCCACTTTTTAAATATTCTGCTTCTCTGGGAGATAAATGATTTTGTTATAACTCTATAATTTTCGAGCAACTTCCTCTTTTTTTTACATGCAGCAATTTTGCTAGTTTTTGAGAAAATTTTATAATTATTTCTGGTAATGTTCTTCCTTTGAGTTGTGTTTATAATAAATTCTATCATATGTTCCTTGAGAACATATGCGTTTATGCACCATGGAAATTGACGCGAATGAAAAAATAGAAGCTGACGTAAGGTGCCAAATATTTACTTGTGCTTCGGTAAATTATATTCAAGGCTAGTCAGACGAATCCTGACCATTTACTTAATTCGTCTACGGCTAAAAGACTATTTAAGTTTGGTGTCATGGTTTCAGAGACGAGCGTCTGGTTTGCGATACCGATTTACATACTTGTATGAATTTATGTCCTCATCAATTAATCACCAAACTTATTATATTTGCAATCTAAATTCTGATTCATTTCATATTTCTGCTGCAAATTGATGCATGCAAATAGTATATCAGATCATGTTTTCAAACGTTTCAAAAACAATTTTTCAATAAATAATGTAATTGAAAAAATCGACACATATGTCAAAATTTGTAGTTGACTTTCATATTCCAGATCAGCATTTTCCACTGTGTAATTCACTTGAATAAAAAAAAAATGAGTCGGTCAGAATGATGTCAGTCACCACAATGTCTATTATCATTATAAAAACTGAAAAGGTGAATTTCTTTTATATAAAAAGGTGACAAAAAATTGAAATAAACGTAAATCAATAATAAAATGGAAATACTAAAAAATTTGGCTAGAAGGAAAAAAAATTGACCTCCAGTCCAAGCCAATAAAATTTAAATAAGATTGCAGGGAATTTTTAAATGATTTTCAAAGAATTTAACAAGATTTCAAGACAACTTAAAAGATTTCAAAATATAAAAACCGATTTTTTTTTCTTATAAAAGTCTTATCAGGCTTTTGTTTCCTCAATAAAATGAAATTCACGTTACGAAAATGTTTATAAATACAAGTAAAACTGGTGTAATTTTATTCTTTTAAGTTTTTAATTAGTAAATTTCTACAATCATCAAACCTTACTACAATCTGACAATGAATAAGTTTACGACCTTCCTGTATGAATGAAATAATCACGACCACCCTCAACTTTCATCAGTGATATTCGAACCTCTGGAAGTGTACGGTAAATTCATTGTATTGGAACGTGGTGACGTATAATGTGTCAATGGTCAGGTTTCCATCGAACTTATTGTCTGACGAATTCTTTTGAGTAAATTTAGACTGATAACATTTTACAACTTTGGACACACCCATTAATTTAATAGAAAAGCCGCTGAGAAGTACTATATATTTATTTTTGCGTATTTCATAGTATGTACTTTGCTTCCTTCTAGACATCTGCAATGATGACTTTACACATTTTATGCTCGATCTGACAAAAACTATACGTCGTGACTTTCAATCATGATTTTACGTTCGGGCAGGTTCAGCTGGTTGAGCCAATGTTTTATAGCTTGATTACACAATGCCCAAGTGAATTTTCAAGGTTTAAGTGCTCAAGGGCAATACCAAAGAGTCGCCAATCTGTCTAGAATGTAGCCGACAATAATTATTTCCGATCCTCTCATGCAGTAAATAGATCTATTATTTATTTTCAAATTTAACTATTAGTTCGAGGAAAAAGTACTAGTAACTGTCAATTAATGAAATAAAAAATTGTTGACTTTCTATTCAAATCATTTGTTTAGAAGTTCCACTAGGCCAATTTTTGGGCACTACATTTCCTAGGCATATAGAGAAAATTGGACAGTAAAATTGATTACTAAATGTATTGTGTATAATAATAATGAAAGCCAATAATAATAAAAAACGAGCGTATAGTGTAACATTTTCTCGGATTGGTGGTCATGACATGTTTTGGCAAGTCCCATTCGTAGGCGGTACAATGACTTTTCAAATATCCGCGTTTTTGGAATTATTCCAAATTGGTGGCGACTTGTTTATTTTAAAATCAATTAACGTTCTGACTATTGACGAACAACACAAAAATCAATTTCGAATATCATTTTTAAAAACGTTTTAATTGGTAGCTTCTAGTAATCAACAAAAAACAAGAACATTCGTACCCAGTATCAACTGCCAATACTTATTTTTAGTACAAATATTTTTAATCCATCGGTTTAAATACGTTTTATATATAGGGTCAAAGAAAAAATGTTTGTGACATTTATTTAATAATGCAGGACAAGACAAAAGTTTCTTGAACTGTCAAATACAAATTTTAAAAAACTAGGTTATTTTCATTTCAATACTTTAATTTTATGTAACAAGAAAAAATAAAATTTAGGGGACACTGTAAAAACGAGAAAGTAAAAATACTAAACCTTAATTTCTAAAATATTGAAATTGTCATATTTACTGTACTATTAAAATTAATAAATCTTGATCTTGATCTTGATCTTGAGAGTCTTGACGAAACTACTATTGTCAAGGTGATCAATCTTTTTTTGACAGTCGAAAAAAAAATAGGTCAAATCCCACTCGAATGCATCATTACAGTTAATCAATTTTTGCGACTTCTGTCATGGCAGTAAAAATATTTGATAATGTGACCAAGATATAAAAATCACTATAATATATAACACTATAAATAACTATAATATATTGTTAGTATAAAATTCACAATAAATTAAAAAAATCATTCTTTACATTCATAATCGATATTATTTTATAATGATATTATTATCTTATAAATGATTTAAGTTCTAGTCTTCAAAAAAATCAAGAAAAATTGTGATGCGGAAGATGGGTTACGACTGTTTTCACTTAGAATTTACGAAATTAAACTTACAGAAGTGAACTGTTGACACGCATGCAAAAATACGTGCCTAATGTGTTTGAATGAATGCTCGCACATCCAAAATAAGTAGATACATAACTGTAATCGCGCGATTTCCAGTATTTGTTTATCAAGGATATATCAGACATAATCCAAACTGAAGTGCACGTGTCACATGCTCATTTAAAATGTTTAATGGTACTTTATATCACCTTTACTTTTGTGGTATGCATATGTCGAATTGATATTGAATTTTCTATAAAAAAAAAGCAGTGGTGCATTAAACACCATCATTAGCACCTAAAACAATATAAAGCAAAAATAGATGCTACTAGTAACATAAAATTTTACTATAGTAATTTAATCTTTTCTAGTAACAATGGTAAAAGAATAAGGGCATGATTTTTTTATTAGAGCAGCCTTATTTAATTAGTGTTTTTTAAGTGAGTGAATTCAGCAATGTTCGCAATTTAATCCTTATTCCAAGATAATACTTGTGCTATTTGAGTGGATGCATCATTAGTATATAATGTCGCAGTGCACGTTCAAGGTTCGAGTAAGTCCAACATATTAGTTGCAGTGACAAATAGGACATGACTATATATAATTATACATAGAGGTATATGACTATGCATTTATAGATACATTTACAATGATATTTTTTTTTAAATAAATAGCAAGCCTTTTCACTATCCTTCACAAGCATACAATAATGATTGAAATTCACTCTTTTCTATGAAATGTAATGAATATAATGAAACCAATATCACGATATTGTAAATACTGTACAAAAATAATCTCGGTGAATATAATTATCGGCTAGGTCAGTAATTTGTGCCGATAGAACCGATTGTACATGCCCTCAATTGATATTTGACTGTACATATTACTTTCATCACAAAATATATATAGTAGAACACCCAGAAATATGTGCAAAAATCGGTAGTGCAATCTGTTTACAGATTTGTCACGTTCATATTCATCTCATGATAAACAATTGTAGAATGGAATTAATTTTTTTTTATTCAAAGTCCTACAAGAGTGGAAATTTTCTAGACGACAATTTAGAGTTAAAGTTTAGAAGATATGTATGTAATAATAATTTAATTAAGTGATTTTATTTTGCTACGAATTGTTTGTAGGAGCTTCATTGTGGAAAGGACCACCAAACATCAATCTTTAGAAGATCGATTCTGTCCAAATTGATAAATTTGAAATTGATTGATTGTTTGAAGAATTAATTCTCGCCTATTTGATTCTAGATCAACTCAAGAATCAATTATTTACAAAGAATAGAACATCCTTAGGAAAGACACATTCCTTGGCGGAATGTGCATAAAACGAAAGAGAAGAAGAAAAAGTATGAAAGAAGATGATCAAGGTGTCAGCGATAAAAACTAAAACCTCTCCTAAAACTGGAACTACAATGCAGACGAGATTCAAATGATGGCAGATCGTACATCACGTGCTAAACTGACCTTGGCCCAGGTACGATGTCCATGGTGGTGGTGGTGTGACGTTGGTGACCCGAACTTTCATCATTAAATAATCCACAATGCTGAGAGTTCAAAGAAAATTGTTGGCGCTGTTCATGCGGCCACATGATTCAAATTTGTCAAATAAAGCATAACAACATCACTCATTGATAGATAAGTTAAACTCGCGCACTCTCACGAAATTGGTGACTTCAGGAGCAGCCTCATTCTCGAGTTCTGCTGCATCTACAGATACCATTTTGGAGAACCAACGACGTTATCGCTCTTATTAACGTGGGTTGTTTGCCACATTAAAATTAGCCTTGCGACTAATCTGGTGCGGCGGTCGATCGTACCCAGGGACAGATAAAGCACATTTATCTGCACCAGAGCCACAAATATCCATCGAAACAATATGAAAACACTTAAATTGCATTAGACTAGATGAACAGAGTGACACTTTTCGGCTTGTTGAGAGAAAATCCGCTGAAAACTGATCAAAACAGGAAAACAGATCTATCAACAAAAAGCCGGCTTTTGCATCACCGGTTCATGTTTATGTGTGTTTATCACCAAAGTCTCGTCTCGAATTTCTTGCGAAACGTCACTCTGTCTCATTTGACTTCACTTCACCTTTGATACGGCAGATCTCCATCCTGCAATTCTATTTAAATCAGTGAACACAGCGCAGATATCGAGAGATGTAAATACACCTTCGCAATCTGATGTGCTGAAGTTTCAGATTTGTAAATCTTGATTCAAAGAAGAGACGCTGTCGAAAGGTGGTGCGATGTCTCTTATCTTTGCTAGAGAACGTTCACCTTGGCACTCTCTTGATGTCTTCAATACTGTTGATCTTTACGCCATGTATTTCTAAAAATACGTTTCTGTATCATATAATCCAAAAATCCTACATCACTTCACCATGTTAAAACCTCGGTTAAAACACATTTACTAGTTTTATGTCAAATCTATCAAGAAAAACTGGAAGTTGGCTCTACTATCAGGAAAGAGTCAACAGCACTTAGACCAAAATACAGTGGCTATATCTGCAAATCTACCTTGGGTTTTGGTTTCATCTCAGTTTTGATTAACAAGTTACCTGAATGGGTTCAAAAAACGAGTCTAGCAAGTTGTTGAGAAGGTCGACTTGAGAGGAATGAGAAGAGAAGGGAGTAAACTAAAGATGATTTTAGCTAAGATTGTGGTATGTTATAAGATACACAGAAGTGAGAAAGATCACGAAAATAGAGCTTGTACAACATGCTTTGCGCGGAGGTCGATTGCAGACTGGTGGGATTGTCGGATCCTTCATTCCTCCCCACTTCGAGTGTACCTAATACATAAACTTCCCCACTATATTTGGCCTCGAAATTACACCAAACGCGTTCCATATATCTCTGATAGCATATAACCGCATCGGATCGAAAGACTCAGTGCAAGCACTGATAAATGATAAGAATTTTGATTCGTTGATCAATTAAAGACGTTTAAATTAAAAAAAAAACATGCTGTCTGACAACCTCAAAGTTCAACTGAAAATACAGCCTTGTCGTTGCTCTAACTTCAGATTTTTTCAACAGCATTTTTTAAAATGCTGTGGAAATTTCTTACCAGTTCTGTCATTCTTTTTAAAATATAATAACTCTCTTATTTGAAAAATATCTTGCCCCCAAAAATCCAGATATAAAAGTTTAATTTCATCAAAAAATAATCTTCAAGAATAGCCCATTGTATTCTTCAACAATATCTGTATGTAAAATCTGAACATAAAGGTTTCCAATAATTGAAAAATAATTATGATCACAGTTATTCAATTTTTTGAGACGATCGAAAAATCTAAATAATAAAACCGAGTATATATGTTATCTTTCACCAAACTCTTGTCTTTGCCTTGAAATATATGTCGTAAATTGTCCGATAAGGAATCCCTAATAGCAAACATCTTCCAGAAACCAGTTTATAAAAAAAAAGCATTTTATATTCTGAATGAGGAAAGTCGTTATTTTAGAAATTGCATTTATAGGTTTTTTGGGGATGTCGCTTCAGTTCTCTACCGAATTTATCAGTGACTCATTGATAAATACATTCTCATTTGAGATGAGAATGTAAAAACAACAGCACTCTATTCATGGAATTAGAGTTTAAGAAGCTAGAGAATATTATCACGAAATTGATCGTTAAAATTAAACAGCTTGTAAATTAATTAAGATGTGCCCAAGACATGAGAGCCTGCCTGTTTCCAGTCATCTATAAAAATGACGTTGATTAATCATCAGTGTAACTGCAACCTTTTTCCAAGTGACTCTTATCTTATCCTAACTTCATCGAAATTTCAAGGTTAGAGAATCGTAAACTGACAAGGATATGATCAAACTCAGAAAAAAAACATTATCCTGTCAGATGCTTTGCAGTGGATTAAAAAGTTTAAAAAATAATAACTTTATATAAGTTTAATTTTTTTAAGTTTTCATTTTTATAAGTTTAAAAATAATAATTATGTTTAAAATATTAAATATTAAATTTAAAGAGTTGTATAAAAACTTACCCATAAGCAGCCGGAACCTCGGAAACAGAACTGGATGAAGAAGCTCCGGTATCATCTTCATCCACTTCGTCCTTCATTTTGACAGTTTCTCCCAGAAACCTGAAAATATAAGAGACAAGTTAATTTAATCGAAAATATGAAATATTTCAAAATAAAAATAATCGAACGGATATTCTTGTTCTACTTTCAAAAATAGCGAATTCATAAAAAATTGAAATATAATCCGGTGGGCATTCTGTACTTTCTCATCGATTTGAAAAGTTAAATTAAATCCTATAAATTTATCTCGAAATTCATCCGCTGTTTTTCGTATGCATGTGTTCAAGTAGAACAAATTTGCATTCTCACGCAATATTTTCATAAATATTATATATATATATATTATATAAAAAATTACGTTTATGAAATAAATAGAGCTTTCTAATTTTATAAAATCTATTAATAATTGTTTTATTACTGCATAATATGAAAAAGATTCGAGTTTTGTTTTTCATTTTTCTTAAATGGAAATACTGCCTTATAATCTTTTTATACGTCAACGTTAAAAAAGTTCAGAAAAAAGAAAAAAAAAGTTGTTAACCTTTTCCTAAATCTATAATAATGACTATTTTTCAGCTTGATGAAAGCCACTTGTTTGTCAGGTATCATGAATTTGACTTTTGTTGTAATAGGTGTATTATACCTAAATGCCTGCGAATATTTTTAAATAAATTTTTTAATAAATTTTTAAATAAATATTTTTAAATGACGGTTCAGGTTAGACTGCAATATTTCCTGTGCAACCGAGGATAATTTTCGTTAAATGAGGTATGTAAAAGTACTTATCTTTTAAAACAAAATATAAATGTTTGTTTATAGAGCTAAACAAATGTTTTATTTGACTTATTTTTACGGTCCAACAATATATTATACTTTTTTTTCGTATAACATTGGAAACATTTTATGTGACAATAACCTTATCTATATAACAAAATTTTTATTATTTTCCGTATTCACGTTTATAAGTTTTATAGTTACAATATCTACTCTCTAAATTTCTTGGAATGAGATTCCACTACAATGGTGCATCTTACAATAAAATTGCAATATGTATCTCTGTGCCAGCTATCATATAATATGTTCGTTGACGATATACGATATCGAAAAATATTCCCTTTGACTGATGTAAGGATATTCCTATATTCCCCGTTTGTTTCCAGCTATATATTCAGTTGTCATAATGAATAACTTCCCTGTCACAGCCACACTTTTTTACCGTGTACTTATCGCAAGCAGAATTAACTTCTAAAAAAACAGTGTTCAAACTGAATTATGAAGAAGCCCCATATTTTATTTGGTTAAGATAATTTCGTCTTATGTTGTTGATAAAAGGTTTAACGAATTTTTAATTCGAGAAGGGAAGCCTTTCTTGAATAATGCAAAACATCTCGAAATACTAATTAGCAACACATTAGCGCGAATGTATTATGTTTATGAAGATGCTTCTTTAGAAACTTCTTATCGAATTTGAATATTAAGTCATTCTTCTATAATAGAAATAAATTATTTTTCTCATTAATGGAAACTTTCTATATATGTATGTATGTTTATAAAGAAAATTCCAATCATTTCGTGTAAAAGATTCACATGAAGATGATGCATGGCGTCAGGTAATTCTATATTGAAAAACATAGTGGGTCGTTGACATATGATATCATAAGGTTCTGCTGAGTATACATAAAACTTCCGATAAGGGGTAGCTAGATTTTTTTTTATCAAAGTCTAATAACACACCATTTACATATTTACACGTACAAAGTAGAAAAAAAAAACTGATGATGAATTTCCGCGATCTCTATATAGAGAAGATTTGATTTCAATCTGTATTTTCTTTTTCATTGGCATTTTCAATACTTCTATAATATTATATTTTTATCTAGATAATCAAGAGAAGGACATATAGAAAATAAAAAATAAACATAAACTCGATCTATTCGCAGAATTAAAAAATAGGAAGGAAAGAAATATTATCCTTGTTGTTTCTTGTAAAACATAAATAAAAAGGCAAAGAAAAATTGAGAATGACCTCGTGCGATAATTGAAATATTCGCGTTTAACGCTCGGCGCAATTTTATTATCCTGGTTGTACAGCAAGCCAAGTACCACGCGCTTTTTTTCAGATTATTGGTGGAAAAACAAAGTCGTTTATTTTATAATAAGAAAACGAATCAACCAAACGTGATGATAAATATTGCATTGTCTTAAACTCTTCAACCATATATTCTGTCCAAAAGCCGATGTTGTATAACTATGTACAGTATGATTCATGTATGCCTTCCTTCGTGGGCGTGTCAACTCAACCCTGGTTTGAATCTTAGGGAAACCAGGGTTGGGTTGACATGTTTGGCAGGGAGGCATACATAAATCTTACTGTACAGGGTAGCTGCAGAACTTCATTTAGAAATTTTTCTGCCCTTTGCCTGATTAATTTTTTATTTACCCTCACCATTAAATTCCTTCATTTTCCCTCTATAACTCGAATTTTCAGCATTCTACTACCATAAGTTGAAGATTTAAACGTAAAAATTTTAATTCTGAAAGGTCATACAGTTCTTAATTCTTATGGGAAAATTTCCAAGCAATTTGACATTTCCAACCAATTTTTTTATGGTTTACACAAATTGTATTATACAAATGTACAAATTCAAAGTTAGAAATTAATTCAAGGAAGTTATTTATGAGTTTAATTATATCGATAAAACCGGTTCTATAGGATCGCATGATCCAGCTTTCTCAGAGTTTCATTTTATTATTGTTTCATTGTTGAAGAACACGACTCGAAAATTAGAAAAACGGTTCTTCCAAGAGCCTTATAGCAAAATTAGATCAGGACGACTACATAATTAAGATCTGAATAATGCTTATAGCAAAATGTCTCTTATGCTGCACGATAAGACAAGAATTTTTATACTACGTTATTTTTTATAAATAATGATGGATGCGGGATGAAGAAAATTAATATGACAAGATCTGAGCCAGCAGACACTAAAAAGTGTTAAAGTATAAATTAAAAATACTAAAATTACCATAATTTAATACTTTTTGACTTTTTCATTTTTGACATCTCGAGACTCTTAGCATGAATATCACTTTTTACATTCTCATCAGAGAAGGTATTAGATTTGTGCAAAATTTCCCCCCCCCAGTTTTTGTCAAATGTCCACGTTTTGGGACCCCCTGA
>CAJFCO010000145.1:2372589-2436658 GCA_904066015.1 Synergus gifuensis
AGAGACAGACAGACAGACAGACAGACAGACAGACAGACAGACAGACAGACAGACAGACAGACAGACAGACAGACACACATTCGTAAAAACATGTTTTTCGGGTTCAGGGGGTCCCAAAACGTGGACATTTGACAAAAACTGGGGGGGTCAAATTTTACACAAATCTAATACCTTCTCTGATGAGAATGTAAAAAAAATACTACAAATTTCAAGATTATGATAAAAATAAAAATAAAAATATTTTACCTTGAGGTTTATCGTTTAATTATAAATGACACCATTTTTTAATATATTTATATGAAACAAATATTAACCTCGGAAAATAGCTCGAAAAAAGTAACTTATAATTCGGTTAATAAACAAAAATTACTAAATTATAGTGAAAAGTATTATAAATTGGCATTGAAATTATCTCGTTCGATAAAATTATTAAAAATCTCAAATCATTAAATCTTCAATGTTTGTGCGAATTCTATAAATAGTTAGTTCTCATTTGATTTTTAAACGATAACGAAGAAACCAGTAGAAATTTCCTGACACTAAAGTACATTAGAAATATATGACAAATTGTAGTAATATTACAAAGTGCGCATTTTCACCGAGTGATAAGATATTGAATGCAAGAGTAAATATCATTGAAAAGAATACCACTAATGCTAAATAAAAATATGCTGACTAATTTCCTATTGAGATTAAAACACATTTTACAATCCAGCTAATAAGAATATTCGCAACATATAATGATAGTTTTTAAATTACAGCATTTTCTTATAAATCATTAATAATTTAATAATGCTTTTTGAATTACTGACTGAAGTTAAAATCTTTGACGATTAGAAATGTAAAATTAATCACTCTAGAGTTCTCATACTGAAATGTACAACTTGCACTTTTATTATTGACATTAAAAAGGCTTGTAGATTACTGAAAAACAATTTATAAAATGAGATCCGGCAAATAAAAGAAAAAGGACGTAAATGACGTTAACAATTTTTTTGAAGAAAAATATTTAGAAATCGATAACCTTGAAAATGTTTATTGTAACTGCATCAACAAAGCTCTTTGTCACTGTCAAAACTCGTTATCAGAAAAAGCATTTTTTCAGGTGATTAAAAGAAAAAGAAAAATTTTTGATTCTATTATTTTTTACGATTCAGACACAAAACCTTTTGGGTTTAAAAATTGCTTTTTTTAAATGATCTATGTTTCTTTAGGTATGCGGGGGGGGGATGCGAATAAGGGTTGACAATATTTACACTACCTTTGCTTTCATTATATCTCACATTATTATAAAGCTAAGAATAAATATTTATCCGGTCAATCTTGCATATGCCGTCACTTGCCTGACCTAGTTAATTCATAATCGCGCATCCTCCATGCTCTCATTAAACATGTGCGTTGGGTTAATGCACACAGGTTTCAGGGCTCTAATAAATTTTATATATCGAGTATTCACACCTTTTCCCAACCCTTTTTCAAACATCGATTAATATTTTTAAACATATTTATAAAGCATTGTCTACTTTCATGATTTACCTAAAGATTGCAAAGTGGCTTTTATAGAAGACTGTATAACAAAATTTTAACTAAATTTTTCAAAATCTTTCAAACTAGAGAGCAGATCAAATTTAAAAATCCACCTTATTCAATATAAATTAAATATTTTAATTCTAATTTAAAATTGCTCAATATTTAAATACTTCTTCATTTTTTTTTTGTTTTTTAAGGCACAATAATTTTAAATGCCAGTTCAAAATATTGAATCATTAATTGTAAAGGAGAATTTAAATTTCAATTGTTTTCGCCTCCAAACAATATATATATATATATATATATATATATATATATATATATATAAATATCTTTTAAGCAAATATTATACAACCAATGAAATAAATTCAAGTTCAGGGACTGGATATACAAATGTAATAAGTTAAAAATTAAAATTTATCACTCTACGATTACCTAAAGCGATGCTTTTTTCTGTGCTAAATGTATTGCATACGATCATATGGAAAACACCTAATTTGTAATGCGCATACGCAGACTATAGCTGTCGTCATTGCAGTTCCCCTCAAGATCATTTAACGGAGGTTATTCGGCTTCACAGTTATACGTTTGTCGTCTGCAAATTGAATGAATACCAAGGATCAATGTCGATAAGATATAAATTAAAATTTGCATTTATATTCATCAATAATAATATTCGTATTATCTGTCCCAATAATTTAAATTTGATTACCTTTTATGGAAGACTTAAGTAAACTAAACTATAAACTAATCCATAAACATTTCTTCGTATAATAATTTCTGTAAGAATTTCAATTCTCTGGGATAAAAAGTTTAGACTGATATTTTCACTCCCGTATCTCGAGTATGCTATTTATTTTCATAAAGAAGTCGAAAGATTGTAATGTTTGCTAACTTCAATACCTTAAATTAAAAAATTTACAACATTAAATTTAAAACATTATCATTCAGATAATGTTGCGCAGATAAAAAAAAGCAGTCTTCCAATTCGAAAAGCGAATTTTTCCAGTGTTATTATTAACCGAATTAAATTTTACATGTAAAACCCGGTCATCGTTATTTCTTCAAGATTTCCACTGTAAGGAAAGATTCTCTTTCGTGGAATCATTAAAATCGAATAAGCGGTTTGCTTCAATAGAATGATGAATATTCATCCACCATTCATTGAATATATCTTAAGCGCATTCAACAGAGACCGAATTCAAAATTAATTTCTTTAAATGATTCCACGCATAGCTTTAACTGCACACGCATTACTTCAAAGACCTTCAGTTTAAACTACTGTTTAATCTTTTAAGTTAAAGAGTGAAGTGGCAAACGAGAAAAAAGTCGCCTAGTTTCAAATGTTTAAAGGACACAAAGTTAATATTTGTCTGATGATATTTTTTCAGAATCCTTAATAGGTTGATTGTCTGCCACCACAATCTAGTCTTCTGTTGACTGCATTCATGCATTTTTAAACAGTTGGATCCAACAGCCTTTCTAGACGAAATAAATAAATAAATAAATATATATATATGATGTAGAAAACCAGAGTTTAAATGATTGTAAGCAAAAGTATCAAAGCCTGGAATCGCGGTATCGTAAAAGATTTCCTAAGAACATTTTTGAATTTCTTGGACTCATTTTACAAGTAAACTATAGAATCTGATAGACTGATTGAAATAATTGTACAATTATTTCTCTGTATTGTACAAGGACTTAAAGTTGGCGCAAAAAAGTTGGACATATTTTTGAATATTTTTCCTGTTGAGAAAAAATATTTTTATAAGTCGCATAAAGTTACTTAA
This sequence comes from Synergus gifuensis, assembly GCA_904066015.1. Lineage (NCBI taxonomy): Eukaryota > Metazoa > Arthropoda > Insecta > Hymenoptera > Cynipidae > Synergus > Synergus gifuensis. The sequence continues at coordinate 2,375,910 of CAJFCO010000145.1, forward strand.
ATATATCCTATGAAATATCGTAAAATCTCTTAAAATTACTTCAAATGTTATGTAATTTCGTAAAATTCCTGAAAATTAGATAATATCCCATAAAATATCTTAAAATCCCTTAAAATTTCATTAAATTCCTCGAAATAACGGTGAAATAATTTAATGTCTCTAAAATCTCAAATTTCGTAAAATGCTTTTAAATTCCTTAACACTATTCAAAATTCCATGAAATCCTCATTAAATCTCTTTTAAAATACCTGAAAATCTGAAGATAGTTTTCAAATTTGATATTTTCGCACAATTTGCGCAATTCTCAAACCAATCAGATTTTCGACAATAACAAAAATTTGTTTTAAGATAGGATCATCGAAAAACAGGTGGACTTACAATTCTGACCATTAGTGTAAATTTGTTCTTATATTAATTACCACGTGTCCTTAAAGTAAATCATTATATGTAGAAAGAAACCGAGAGAGTAATAGATTCTCTTGTTTATTATTCAGCAATTGACAGACGACTTTCGAGAAGCTTAAAATAAATGCCATAATGCTCTGGAATCTATATAAATCAAACCTCATGAATTTTTTTCTCTCATTACCTAAGCAGACAAACTCGAAGGTCGTGCAGTTTGATAAAAATTCTACGTCACATTATCATCATGATAACGACAATTTGGACTCATTTCCTTGATGAAACACAAGAAATGACTTATTGCAATCATTTGAAAGATATATTGATCGAAAGTCAATAGTTATAGTGGGAATAATAAAAAACTCTCAAGATGGTTGTTGTTCACAAGATAAAGTTTAGACACAGTTTTTAAATACATTTTGCAGTTGAACGAGGAAACTTATTGAGATGTTCCTCTCCGATTTTGATGACTTATATATGTTGTAAATCATCAAGAACTAAGCGACACATAATTTTTTATCGGCCGAAAAATATTTCTACGGGGTAAGAAAAACCCTAATAAATTGAATATAGGGATATTTACCCCTTACAGGGAGTTAAAAAAAAAGAAAAATGCTAAATCACGTAAACTTCAGTTTTCCCCTAATAACTTTATGACGACATCATATAATTCTTACACAAATTTCATAAAACTGTTAGTTTTTATATGTACCAGAAGTTTTACACGTTCAAATGAAAGAAATACTTTTTCACAATTCTATTTTATTCAGAAATCTTATTTCAACTAAAAATAAAACTGCATTACAAGTTTCATTCATACATAATTATTTTCAATACAATTGAATTAATAATATTTTTAAATTGTTTCTAGTTTAAAATACAATAAATACAATAATTCGTTCATTTGAACGTTCAGAAACACATATTTTTATAACGAAAATTTTTTTAAAATTGCAGTTTTTTTCTCTTTAAAAAATAGAAGCAGCAAACCCCCCGATGGAAAAAATACCATGCACAATTTCGCAATTGCGTTAAAATTAATGTAATTTTTATGCGTGAACTTTAGTGGTTGCTTTTACTCCTTAAAAATTTGTTTCGGACGATAAAAAAAATAAGTGTTGCTTAATTATTGTTGCCCTACAACATATAGAAATTTTATCAAAATCAGAGAAGAGAGGGACACCTCAGTATGTTTCCTTGTTAATATGAGTTTTACCGGTTTTATCTTTCTTGATATTCCATTCATTGATTACATTCAGTTAAGGCCCAAGTTTAACTTTGGGTCATATAAGTTCATTCACATATTATTTTTTTTTACTGGGTGTTTAGCAATTCTCGGGATCAAAAGTCAAGCAAGTTATTTTCAGATTTTTCATTCTAGAAAATTAATTTTTCAAGGACAATTTTTTCAATGACACGATGATTTATTAGTCTCTTTTAAGTAAGCCATTTACGTCAGAGAATATTGAGTTTTATTTTAGAAACCCTGAAAAGATTAGTAAATAGTTCTTGTATGTACTCAATTTAGATCACATTAAGCTCCCAAAATTAAATACACATGTAAACAAAAATAACTGGTAATGTAATCTGACGTTTAACAAGGAAAATTATTATAAAAATGATTATTTATTATAAAAATGTCAATATTGAAATTCCAAGAAATTTTCTGTTAAAATTTATATTTTGGGCGTTAAAAAAGATCATAATAAATTTAAATTTGATTTCTTAATCTTTTCTTGAAAACATTGTTTTTGTAATAGATCAGTCTTGTTTCCAATTATCAGAAACAAAAAATTGTCGAATCGAGTTAATTAAGGTCAAAGGGTATGGATTAAGATTAATTTTTTAATTGGAGGCGCTTTATAACGTGTATGAAGGAAATATGGCGAATGTTTTTCTCACTAATAATTTAATATGACATTCACTCTTATTGCTTGTAGCAAAGTATTATACGCGAGAATGACAAAAAGCATGCATATTCATTGAAGAATTGTGTACACTTGAGTACGCTGTCATGTTCTTTGAATAATTTACAAGACTGTTTGCGATCATGATTATTATAGGATTAAAATAAAATCTTCAAATATGTCAATTATAATCGAATAATAAAAACTAATTATTTTGGCATCATTTCACTTCCGAAACTACCAGAAATTTTGCAGTTTTATTTCTGTCATTAATTGTAACTCTTCCTTCAACAGGTAAAAATTTATAATGAGAAAAGATACAACTAAGAAAATTTATTAAAATTATACTTGATAGTTCTTTGTGAAATTGAACTTTGTAACCAATTCAACTATCACAGCGAACTTTGAAATAGAATTAATGTTAATGAGTTTATTCGATAAGAATATTTCAAGACATATATTATAGAGAAAACCAAAAATGGGTCAACCTTCGAATAGTTAAAGTTCCAGCTGACAAAATTACACCGTCAACATTAATAAAGAATTGGAGATGATCAAAGTTCGAAACTTTGATTCCGAATAAGGGATTAAGCGTTTTATATTAAACTGATAAGTTTAATACTTATTATTTTCAAAGTAAAGTCTTACCAACATTATTATCAACACGGAGAATAAGTATTCTAAAAGAACAAAAGTAAATTTAATTTTCAAAAAGGTATTCTAGTGCTATATAAAGCTTGTTTAACTAAACCTGGAACAGTTCTTGCTTATCTTCGATAATTATTACATCATATCTGTTAAGGGGTTAGGGCCAATCACAAGATTTGTATATTCAAAAACACTACAAAAATTGAAACAGAGAGCACTGAATAAAATGAAGTCGAGAAAGGGTTGACCCAATTTTTAACGCCCTCCTTGTCCTAGAATCGTATAATCGATAAATCAACATAGTCATGCATAGCTCTATTTAATTAAATTTATACATAGTAAGTTATTGAGTATTCGATTCCTCAAAGGAAATGACAGTAATTCATGATTCCCATTAAAAGGGAAATATACATAAATATATAAGCGACCAGGTGAGAATTTCTAAAAACTTGAAACATATAATCCAAATAAACACAGTGTAAGAATTTTAAAGTCAACACTTAAATTTGATACGGATAATTGTAAGAATCAATGCTTCGTGAAAGACAACATGCGGAGTACACCCAACCTTCCATGCATGATCCCCAGATATGTATATATGTATGGTATTAATACCTTCAGACAATCTGATAATGCTCGCAAATACGCGGAAGATAATGACCTCGGCAACAAATTTGTTTGGTCCCAAGTATTGCGTCGAGACTCACAACATCGATTTTTTAAAACCTACTTTTTTTATTCGCATTTACAGAGTGGCCACAAGATTCAATTTTTTAAATTCTCTGCTACTTCTTTGACAGAAAAGGCTTATAAAAATGAATAAATTCAAAGTGAAACAAGCCAGGAAAATGTGTTTCATTTTTAAAGAATCTAAAGTAAAGAAATTAAAAAATAATATTTGTATTGTTATTGAGAAGTGCTTTCCAAATATTATTAACGTATATTATCCAATAAGCACACGTTCCAAAGGACTTTTTTAGACCGATCAAAAAACGTCCTTTGTCACTTGTGTGTGCTGGATTTCTTCTTTCCCTGACAGCTACACGCATTTCCCTGATTTCCTTGACTTCCTTAACATGTGGCCACCCTGCACTTATCAAGGCAATAGTTTTCTTCCTATGTCTTTTCGATAAAAACATTCCTTCACATACCTGCCAGCGGCAAAGAATCGACCTGAGATCTGCTATTTAATGGTTGTTGGTCCGAAAACTATAATCCAATATTTTGCAGGCCGCAACACTGGCGGCTGATTTGTTATCATAAATCACTGCACATCACTATTACCAATTATGAAAACGACAGATTCCGAGCAATTTTTAATTAACGAGGGCGATAAAAATATGAACAATTACAAGACAACCATGCCCTTGCCGAATTGGCTCATGGCGGCCATTTTGTCTGTTTTTTTTAGTTAACAATCATGAAATATTTTTAACCTAGATGGGATACTCGAGGGTATTTTCTGAAACAAGCTAGGTGGTAGCACCAATTTAAGGTTTTTCAATTTTTAACATTTAATTTATAAGTATTATGTCATTTTCTAAATTTTAATTAAAAATTTATATTTGACAATTATGTTTAGAAGCTTCTGTTTTGTTTTAGTATTATTTTCCTAGCCTATGCAAAGACAGTGTATAATGTCTTTGGCCTATGGAACATTTAACAATTGAGAAATTTTGTAATTTAAATTCGCGCCAAATAAACACCTCTTACGGTAATTATACGAAACATGTCTGCGCACGTGTCAAAAATTGAAAGAATTGAAACTAGAAAGGTATAGAAATACACTCGAGTCTCTCAAATGTCAACTTCCCAAATCTCAAGTTCTTCCAAATGTCAAGTCAAGTTTCTCTCATATGTCAAGTCCGTTTTTCTCAAATCCCACTTGTAACCACTGCGCACGCGTTGCGTTCGGCATCTGATTGGTTACTATTCGCGCGCAATTTAAAATGCTAAAAAATATTATATTATACGCAATACGCATGCGCAATTGATGTGACTATAGAGGATAAAGAATTTCTTGACATTTGGGAGAACCTCTGGCAAAAATTTCTTGACATTTGGGAGACTCGAGTGTAAGAAGTCCTAACCTCTAAATCAAAATAGAGCATTAGAGCATTCTGTTATTTTCATAATAAATTAATGTTACAAGGCATATTTAACTAATTATTGTAAAGCGTTATTGTTTAGATAATATATTTCTAAGTCAAGTTACGTTAGAGTAATTGAGAAATGAGTGAAAAGGATTATTACGAAGTTCTTGGATGTCCTGAAGAAGCTTCTTATGAGGATATCAAACGTGTTTATCGCGAGCAAGCTTTGAAGAATCATCCAGATAAAATAAAGGATTCCAAACAAAGTGTTGAAAAATTCCATCAAATTCAGGAAGCCTGGGAAATTTTAGGCAATTCTGAAAGCAGAAAAATCTACGACGCAGAACGTAAACAAGCTAAATTAGAAGAAGAAAGCGTTCTCTTGTTCGCGAGAATAACTTCTGATGAACTTTATCCAAAAGATGAAAATTTTGCCTATCAGTGCCGATGTGGTAGTGAATATATTGTTGAAAAAAATGACTTGGAAACTTACGAACAATTATCCGTCGGCTGTGATGAATGCACGTTCTCTATTTCTATTGTAGTCAATAAAAAAAAGAATCTTACATCCCAAAATTCTTTTGGAACGTGATTTTATTGTAAGATTTCATTATTTCAGAACTTGTAACATTTACGTTGCATTGATATAACGTGTTATTACGATTGTTGTTTACCTTTCTTAATGGATAAATATAATATTTTATAATAAAAAAATTACATGCTGGTAAAAAAAAAATATTCAAATTTTTATACGTCATTTAGTGCAAATCCTTTTGAAATCTTATCAAAAGTAATAGTCATTTAATTTCACCTTTTTCTATAAAAGTTTATTCCTCTTTATAAATGTAATCGCCTGATAATAATTGCGTAAGAAATAAACGCAAGTGAAAAATGCAGCAACATTTTCTATTTCTTATAAAAAATGATACAACAGATAACACATTCTTATAATATAAACTATTGAGCAATATACAAATAAAACACGGGTCTTTTTAAGTGACCTGGGTCCAATAATAAAAGAAGCTTAGGCACGAACTGCATTTCCAGAAATTTATAATCAGACCTATAATTCTTTTAATATTTGATAACAGTTCTTAAAATTTGTATAAATTACTCTTTCCTTCTTGCAACTATTTTTGTTGTAACTTTTGAAGTTGTGTGAATTAATGACCAAGCAGCAATTCGTGACTGTATTGCACAAAATAAAGTATTGCGACTTTTATTACTGGGCCATGGCGAAACCAGACTTTTTACAGGTGTTCGAAGGCGATGACTTTCGCATCAATGAAAAACTTTTCAGCCTATGTTAAATAATAAAGCGATCACTGATATTGACTCAAAGGTTAGCGCAATTTGCTTTTTCATTATGAGATTTCCCATCGCTGTGGCTGCCTAATTATTGATAAGATATGAATTCATAAATAAGAGGCGAACGACTTTTATCCCATGTCACACCTGCAGACAGCACTTTACTATTTGGAAGACAAGTGCTGAAAATTATAAATCTTTAAAATCGTCATTGAAACGAAACTATTAATGTAAATTAATATAATTATTATAAAATGCAATTATATGATTTTCAGGCAGCACAGTCTTAATTTAGTCTATAATATTTAAAGCTTAGTAGACTATATATTTGGAAGAGCAGCCCGATTTTTTGACACTTGAAACTGCTTTTGTAAAAAGTAAAAGCTTATTCCGATCATTTAAAATATTGATCTTAATATTGTAAAAAGTGATATAAATTCCCAAAAAGAAATTATAATAAGTCTTTCTAAAGAGTACCGAAGACTTCATAGTCTGTAAAAAAAATATGAGAATTAGCTAATGTAGTATACAAACTATGAGTAAATTATTTGCTTGATTGATTCTAAGTACTCAGAAAGCATTTCCAATAAAAAACATAAAAAGTTTCATTACAAGGATGAAGATCTGTGATTTTTTAAAAAAATATTAACTAAATTAAAATAAACCAAATCAGAAAATCTAACACGTGTTAACAGTCTACACGTGTGACATGTTCATTAACGTAACATTTTACATATCATTTTACGTTATCGTTCTGTATGATAAAGTCCTTATAAGCTGAAAGAACCTTCTAATCTAACTTCGGACTCTGTATTCTTGCAAAAAGGTTTTGTATTTTACAACTCGCAGGCTGGGTTTATGCAGGCTAATTAATATCAAAAAGTAAATTAATACATTATGCGCAATGTAGTCACTAAAATTTACATATGACTCATTACAAATTGAACGACTGCAAATTAGAAGACGAGTATAAAACACTTGAAATCAGAACAAATAAACCAGTCGTTCTGAGCTTTCGTATTTTAATTTTCGAGGAAAAAAAAAAATATATAATCTTGTATCGGAGTACCATTGCGCCCTAAATTAACCGAAATAAATATTAATTTATATATACATAAAAAAAAGAACAATTAAATTGCCCATTTGAACGAAGTTATGCCCCATCATGTAACCCATTGATTGTCTCGGGTTCCGTAATTTTAATTTTAACTTTATAATACTATTAATACTTTTCGAACGAATTATTTAAAGCATTTTTGAAAAATGAAGTATACTTTACTCCTAATAATTTTTATCACAAAAATTTCCCATTAAATTCAGATTACTGCTCGAATTGAATTATTAAATTGAAATACAGAATTGCCCGCATAAACCTTGTGACAGGCCCGTGACTAGCTGTGTTTAAAGCCTTGCAAGCATGTGCGACAAGGCAGGAGACATTTTGCGCTTAGAATAAATAATATTGAATTTAAATTGATATTATTAAAGAAAAATGTTGAATAAAGTTAATACAGGATTTGTAAAATTGAGTCATTTGGCCCTAACAGTAATTTAGCTTGTCATAAAGTTAAAAATTAAGAGGAAAAATGACTGATAACAGTGTCGCCGGCCTTGTCGCAGCATTACACAAAGTTCTGAGCAGATTTGAATGGAGAGTGCCAGGGCTCTGTCTTTTAGACAATAATAATTTTATAAGCTCCGAATTCTTCATAGCTTCGAGTCTTTTGAGTCTCATATTTTGTACACTGTGCTAGGTACATCTAACGACCAAGAAAACTAATGCATCCCCGTCGAAAGACTCGGAGATCAGGCAACAATTTTTTAGTCGCTTACCTTGCTTCTCCGGATTTCCCATGTGCAGTTTTATCACAATCACACCACTTAATACATGAAACATTGTACAATAGATTGGTTACGCTACCTAATTAATTTATTTACAGAAGTCACGTAGCGAAGCTGTCTCACCCAAAAGTTGAGGTAGACTATTTCACTTCCACATCAAAGTCCAGAACGAGAAGTTTAGTTTCCTCTGTACCGTTACGACTCCCCACTGCACATACCAGCTTCGTGTCATTCGCACGAATACGCCATACAACTCCACCACTTCCTCCGCTTTCTAGAGCTACGAGATTCCTAATAAAATCACCTGAAAAAGTGATATATTATCAGTTATACTTAAGAAAATAATATCATTGAAAAATTAATAACAACTTTTAATGATATCGGTATGGGTTAATAACTCAACTCACCAGTTTTAACATCCCAGAGTTTGACAGTCCCATCATCAGAAGAAGTTATCACGAAATGACTATTAAATTGCAGACAAGTGACTGCGGACTGATGTTTGTTAGGACCAGATAGAGTTTGTAGGCAGTGACCGCTAACGATGTCCCAAACTTTGACAGTTGAGTCGGCATTTCCCGACACAAGAATATTGTGACGCAATTCCATACCAGAGGTGAGCGATTGGTGGCCCATCAATGTATGTCTGCATGCGCCAGTTTCAACCTCCCAGACCCTAATACTCGTATCTAGCGATCCACTCACAACATGAATACCATCAAACTAAATAAAAGAGAAAATAATGAGTTAATAATGAAATATCAAAGGTAAATAAATATGTACGAATACTGAAATCTGGATTATCACCTGAAGCGAGTAAACACGGTTAGTGTGTCCCTGTAGAGTATGAAGGCACTCTTCACGCTCAGGATTCCAAACCTTAACCATATAATCATAAGCTCCACTGACAACAAGTTTACCATCATATTGCACGCATCTAACAGCAGCCAAGTGTCCAACAAGCACGTGTAAGCACTCTCCAGTGTCCACTTGCCACACCCTCAAAGTCGCATCCCTACTTCCACTTACAACTTTGTTTCCGTGTAGGTGCATACATCTTACCGTTGATGTATGACCATACAACGTATGAATACACTGACCACTCTCTGCATTCCACACTTTTAATGTGCGATCTGTACTGCCACTGATGACAGTTGTACCCGCCATTTGCGACGACCATACTCCACCTGTGTGACCAACTAATGTCCTTAAGCACTGGAAAATAGATTTAAAAAGGCACCGTTATGCAAATTCGACATCAGAAACGAAACAATTATTAAATTAATAACAATACCTTGCCAGTAACAGCTGACCAGACTTTGAGAGTGTTGTCATCAGATCCGCTCACTATCCTATTTCCAGAGAATTGGAGACAAGTGATGACATGATCGTCATGGCCCTTGAGAACCTTTGGTGGACGGATTGGCTTCGTTCGCCAATTCATTTTGATATTATGCTGCCGCATATAAGCTTGCTTCCAAGGAGATAAGCAATTATTGGAAGTTCTAGAGTTTTTGCGCTTTGACGATGGGGATTCTTTAACATCTACTATTCCAGCTACTCTACACTTTTCTTTCCAGAGCAAATTATCTTCCGCCAGATATCGCCAACTATGACAAGTTTGTGCTGCTCGCAGCAGATCCCGAGGATCCAGAAAGGATAAAACGGATAAGGCTAGTTCTTTCGGCAGTAGCGAGATAAAGTCCCTTTGAAACTGAGGCTCAATGACTTGCATCATGTGACGAACCTGCGTCGGCTCACACCTTTCTATTAATTCATCTATAGCTAATATTCTTTCCGCATTTGACCACCTCTGCAACAATTTTAAATCAGTAAATTATTTTATCTTCATAAATATGGAATGTTTAGAAAAAACAGAAAAACAATAAATATTATCCTGTACATGAAATTGTAAGAGCCAAGAACTAAGTTCAGGAGGTGGATTGTCTTTCGTTGGTATCACGAATCTCACAGGCTTGCCTTTATCGTCCAACTTCCTCGTGATTCTAGAGAAAATGAATTAATTTTTATAATAAATACGAAAAAGATTTTAAAAGGATACTTTAATGCATAGTAAAGTACTTACGATGTGTAAGATTTCTCCTCTGGACTAAGCTTTTTACAAGGTAAATTCGATTCAGTTTCACTTTTACGTTTCCTCTGAGGCTGTACAACGTCCAAAGGTACACAAGTGTGCAAAATTGGGCTTTGCAGTCTGTGTGATAAAGGTGGTTGTGACTGTAGAATTGGAGATTGGCATTCGTTTTCCTCAATTTCTTCTTCACACTCGGCATCACAAAACAGCCCTGTGTCGCTAATCTGTTCATCACAGTATTTTAATCATTTATTTCTATATGCAATTTGCGTATTAAATCACAAAAAGATTCTACTTGAAATTAACTTATAAGTAGTAGTAATAAATTGATTAATTATTGCATAACAATTATTAATTATTATTAATTATAATTGATTAATTAATTTGTAGCCTACTTCGCTTTCTTCCTCAGTACTGTCATCATCTTCATCTTCCGCCTCGTCACCGTAGTCTTCGGATTCTCCATCTGGCGGCAGTGGGCAATGGATTGGATCCAATGAACTTGGTCCTGGAATTCCTTCTATGCCTTCTACAGGACTTGGACTAGTTCCTCCGGGTTTCTCTCTATTTATTCCATTCGACGACGATGACGGGACAGACATTACTAGCCTGAAGTGATAGGTTGATATTTTCTGTAATCATAATAAAAATAATTCATCAAAAAATATTACTAAAGAGAATTAATAATCAATCGCTCATTTTTTACTCCAAAAAGTTACAATTAATTTCTTATGAAATTGATTAAAATCTATATGTAAAGTTCAATTTTTGATCATATTAACTCTTTTTTTATATGTATTACTAAACGTGTAATTTGTACTAACAATCTTTTATTGTGTATTGCGTCATCAACAATGATTTCTTTAGAAATATTTCTTGATTTATAATTGACAAGATTTAGATTGCGTAAATTATGTGTTCAAAGTTCTATTTTATTTTAATTTTAAGTTAAGTTTAATATTAGTTAAAAAGATTTTTGAATTCATAAATATTCTTCATGAAAAAAATTTTTTAAAAAGATAAGTTTTCTGTCAATTTTGTTGAACACTGTAAAACGTTATTAAGTACATCTGACATTTAAATAATTAAAGGATTCGCCCAATATTTAGATTGATAAATTTTAGGTTAGGAATGCATCAATGAGAATTAAGGCATGAAATTTAATAAGATTAAAAAATGTGGATTCTTATTTATTTTCATCAGCAAATGCAATATATACAGCATCACAATGAAAAAAATTATTCTTTCACAAATATTTTTAATGTTCAATAAAAATAAATAAAATAATGTAAACTATTATTGTATAAGAGAAAATAACGTGAAATGGTCTAAAGATATTATTGTTGCTCCGAATTGCGCCTAATGTCAAAATGAATTATCTCGTGGTTTAATGATTAAACATTTAAACAAAAAATTATCTTAATGAATGCAGCATATTGAATACACAAATAATTGCATTCAGTAACTCATTGTTATGATAAACAAAAATAAATCGTGGAAGAATAAGTGGCCTCGTGTTTAAAAAAAAAAAAAGGACGAGTTCAGCATTGTTCTGAAAATCCAAAACGAAACTCGGAATTCGGTCGATCATTTGCAATAAGCATTTGCAAATCCTTCTCAGGTTCCACGAGGCTTGGTGAGAAAAACGAAAAAAGCAACAAATTTAATTTCAGAGAAACCCTAACCTTGATAATTGGCATATGCACTTGAAAAAAGGAGACCTAGCCTATAACGGATTTGAAACAAAAGACCAGCCAGCCACACCCCGGGCACCACTCCCTAAATTCAAAATTTGAAGTTCGAATTTTAAATTTAAAAATGGGATAAAAAAAAAAGAAGAGAACTCACTTGGTCGGATAATTTCCTTCTTCTTTAGGTCCAAGGTAGATCAAACGTTTCCGCGACACACGGCTGTTCAGGAAAGTAGTTAAATATCTATCGTTCGAGCCACATACATTTCTTGAGGGTGAAATTTTGAACTAGGTTAGGTCACAACGGAGAACAATTTTTAAAAAAAAGTTTAGATCAGGGTAGATTGTAAAACAAAAACAGGAGATAAATATAAACACAGCGGAAGATCCATCGGCAATTAAGTCCGACGTTGTTCCCTACTTTTCTCTCCGGGCTGTGTGGAAGACGAAATGCACATGCGTTCACACTATTTTCATATCTGTTCACAAACACAAAAGAATTTGCAACCCGGAAAATAGGAAAATTTTTAATTTTTACCGTTCATTGGCTAGAAGTCATGTGACAATGATGGAAAACTGTTTTAACCAATTGTAAGCTGTAAAATATGAGAATTTAAAATATGTACATATTAAGGCTATTCATATGAATGGAGATTCCTGTTTTATCAGCAACGGATATGAGAAGTATCAAAAGTTACTAACAGGGGTGCTGCAACTTCTGATTTAGTTTTGGTGGCAATTTTAAAGTGAGGTAACTGTAATGAAATAACATTGAAATGTAACATAACTGATGAGTAAACATAAAAAGAGTTTTTTTTTAATTTTTTGATAATTTTAACACTATTAAAAACAGTTTACGTTAATAAATTGCAAGTTAAGAGTCCCCTGATATAACTGCAACTTGCGATACAAGAGAGTATACAAAAAAATCCTTTTACAGGTAAAATACAACCTTTTAGAGGGATACTCTATTAATATTCTGATAATAGATAAAATTAATTTAATTCCTTTGAAATGATTTTGACTTTGACAGTAAAAGTATATTTTTTGTTATAACATGAAAAAAAAAGTTAATTGGGGGTGTGTAAGTAATAAGATAAATCCTTTGAGAAAATCCACTTACGTTCATTCCATCAAATCAGCTTTAATTTTTTTTTTTTACTATATTGCAGCGTTCCCCAGGGAAAGAGATAAGTGGATTTCATGATAGGGATGAATGCATTGAAATAAAGGGCAGTCTGTTGAATTATTCTTTAATGTGGAAAGAATATTATTTAATAAAAAAGTGATTAAAATCATAAAACTAATTACGTTTATTATCTTAGTTATGTATGTACAATAAATTTTATTTATTTCGGCTTTTTCATAGCATACTTACCATATGAGTAAATTTAGATAACCCGGATTTTTCCCCACTATTTTCACTTTTTCAAAAAAATAAATTTTTAGCATTTATTCTAGTAGGAGCATGGAGTATACTAAATTAAATCGTTAAATCATTAAATAATTTTCATTTCAAGAATTTAATATGGATAAAAGAAAATGTGAAAATATTTTTGTTTTGTTTTTTGGATAAAAATGGAATTAGTTTATAATTATTTTAATTATTTTGTGCTTTTTTCTCGTTTCGTATGCAATTAAAGTTTAAATGTCTATTTCTTTGTCTGATATGATTGGCTGCTGGCTTGGCAGGCCTCCAGAACGTGATATTGTGGCAATCTCATTTGAATTGTTGATATAACTCACAACAAAAAATATTCTCGTAAGCAAATGCATAAGTACTATACAAATACATATAATTATGATATGGTCAATAATTATGAATAAAATATGTTTTCATACTTTGTATATAATTTGAATAAGTGTTTTTTAAATCGTGATTAAATTGTTAAAGAAATATTGTAAATATAAATAAATAATTTATCCTTTATAATAGCATGAAAAATTTAATTATTTCCATTTTCATTTAAATCACTCTTCATCAGTGAAACAATGCTATAGAGCTTTTCTTTGCGCGTGTGAAAGAGCTTTTAAGTTAAAAGGTTCCGCTCAAGTGCACATTTCGTCAAAGAGATTGCGACTTGAATGAATAATTTTAATATTAAAAATAAGTATGTAATAAGAATTATGTAATTACGAGAGAAGTCTGTTAAAAAATGCTTTAATGTTGAACAATTCAAAGTTCAAATTGTTCATAGCTTAACACGTAAAAGACTTTTAATTATAAAATGATTGATTGTTGAATTTTTTAGGCTACCATTTGCAAATGCTTTTCTTTAAAGAATTCCATATTATTTCCGAACTGTTTTTTTACAAAATAAAAACTTTTGAAATGAGGGAAACTTATAAAATTATTCTTTTGGATTTTAGATGCCCTAGTGATTCACTCATAACATAAAAGGCAGCTTAAATGCGTCAAGCACGTGACTGGGAAACCAATGGTAGGTCAAAGCAGAAGTAATGAATGAGGGAAATACCATAAAAAAGTGTATAGGCTAAAACCTTCTTCTCGACGGTCACAGTGCTTTAAAGATTAAATTTAGGATGAAAGAATATTATCTCATAACAAAAATTGTATTTTTATTTTACAGGATATATAAATTAATCAATACTTGCGCAATAATAACGTTTTTTTCTAAGTGAACTGAAAAAGTCATTAATTTATAATAGAACTTTCTTTACTAGATTTTTTTTATTATGACATAATATATTATGATGGATAAAGACTGCTCAAATCATATATCTTTGTTTCTGTAGCAGGTGGTATTCAATTTTATGGAGAAATAGGGAATTTGAACATTATTTAATTCATTTTTTTATATATGTATCTGTATATATGATTTAAATCTACTCAGTATTTAGATATTTTATGAAAGTTCATAATGAGTGCACTTATAAGTATGCATTTTGCTAAAGTATGCAATTTCCAATATACATATTATACATTTATCTGAAATGCTACCTACCCTTCAATAAAGTCCAATCATTGATTTCAGTATGGCATAACATACTTATCTATATGTTTGCAAAAACCTTGCTTATTTACGTTCTTATGGTAAAATATTCCATTAAACCGGATTGCACTGAAGATACGATCATAACACGTGGGTAACCATAATAATTTTACGAAACTGAATTGTGATTTACTGAGTTTGTAGAAATATACATATAAATATAATAAGAAGTCAGTTTAATCAATTCTAGAGGACAATGTCACTGCATGATATTGTTACCCTTAAAAAAAAATGTATCCGAGCAAATCAGTTTCATTCCGAGATAATTCGTCAAAAATGAGGAATCCTATCTGAATGTCGAATTCGATCTCAGGTTCATTCGGGTTTAGATACAGATACAGATTCGGATACAGATACAGATTCGGATACAGATACAGATTGGGATACAGATTTCGAAATGTCTCGAAATGATTCGGATTTATTCGGATAGGATTTCTATCCGAAGCTTTTCTCAGGAATTTTTATAAGTTTTTATTTTAAGATTTTATTTTGATCTCAAAGGTTTGCTATTTTCGACCCGCTTAGTGTAATGTATAATTGTTTAAACAAATTATTTTTATACAGTACTGATGACAATCAGAGATTCCTTAAGTTAGAATGCAAATGTTAGATAAAAATCTAACCTTGTTACTTGAGGAGGTGTGGTCTAGCGCAGGACAATTTTTATAGAAACTAACCGTAGAAGCATGAGCACGCCTAATGACGATTAATCAGCCGGTTTTCTCGTTCATTAGACAAGAATAATAACTTAACTGCGCAGAAATTGATAATTCACATTAGATAATTTATGCAAAACGAACGGACAGTAGCCGATAAAACTGGTTCAAAAATAACGAAGAACACACCTCTTTGTATAAATAAAAAACCGTTTTTTTTAACGATTAAGATAATTCTAAGTTTAGGGAAAAATATTCATGGATGCAAAGATATATTTTTTCAAAATTGATGAATAATACAAATATTTACTGATAAACTGTTTGAGATAGAGAATTCGAGTAAATTGGAATTCAGTGTAAATTAATTGGGTTACTTTAATGATATTGATCCTGCATCAGTTCCGTTCTATAATGACATATTATTATAGATTATAGCAGATTATAGCTTTAGAGTAGAAAATATTATTGCATTATATCCGTAAATACTTATTCACATATTGATTGTTAGATATCCTATTTTTATTGATTTTAATTTTTCCATCTCGGATTCAATCAAATAGGATTTCTATCCGAAACAATCTTTTACTACAAACGTTTGATGAAAGTAATAAGACAGAAGAATATATCCTGCGTAATGGGCAAGTGCACAAAATACATTCACAGAATAATTAAATCGATTAAACAAACACTTCCGTGTTTTGTAATATCGTATCCTTCAAAATCATATCGATGAAGATAAATTGATAGAATCTATACTTTCTCGAGACAGTTTTTGAAGTTGAAGAGAAGGTCAGCACGTGATAAGGTCATGTTCTAGAAAACCTTTTTTCAATGACTTAAAGTGAATTTCATTGGTCCTCGAAGTTTTCACTCTTCCACTTGATTACAATAATTTGCCAAGAAAAGTAATTCTGTCGTTCGTATTTCTGAGAATACATTTTTTTTTTTTAATGTATCTTTCATTTTAAAGGAAAAACTTCTAAATCCTGAGTTTCGTTTCAATGGAAATATTTTAAAATTTAAAATAACTATATATTTATTTTATAAGCAAAGAATAAACTGATCAATCATCATCATTGATACCCGCCTTGTACTAGTTCATGGACCGGATCGTGGTCAATGATAAGACAAAGAAACAGGTTTTTGATCCATTGTCCCCGGCACGCGTAAAGTCAATTATAAATTGCTAGACAAGCAACGCGACCGGAACAAATTTAAATCTCCAGCATTACAAAGCACGTTTCTTAGAATTCAATCACAGGTGATGTTGAATCCGATTCAAAGAGGTCGAGGCTCCATAAAAGGACCATTGAATTTCGAATTCAACCAAATAGGTTTCGTATTTTTAGTTTAACTTAATTCGGAATTACAAATAGATCATGAAGCAGGTTTCTGTTCGGTTTGTAAAGACAATTTGGAATTCCGAACTGGTTCCCATAAAGATGATGCTAGTTCAATTCAGTTAGAAATTATTAGAACCGAATTGAAATGAATAGAATTGAAATTCTAATAATTTCAATTCTATTGGTCATTTTATGGACGATTCCTATAATGGAAAATGAGAATAAATGTTTTGTACATTTCATTCGCTTTTCAATGGAATTCAACGGATTTCAATTCAATTCAATAGCATTCAATGGAATTTAAGATTCTAGCATCAATCAACTTTTCTTGTCAATTACCTTACACCTTAACTGGATGCTGTGAGAATTGGTGTCTTGGCCAAAGGCCAACAAGTCATCAAAGGAAAATGAAAGTAGGGTTCTGGATCGTGCGTCGAACTCAAGTCCTTCTTTTTATCTTCGCGGTTAAGTTTACACCATAACCAACCGTGAATGTCACTTATTGCTAAGTTCTATTTCATTATAGTAATTATACAAGTAATCAGTTTTCCAATGATTGTTATTCTCATTAGGCTTCAGTCTGTAATTGTTTTACTTTATTTGTTATAATTGTCATGTTGACACTTATTTTAAATTACGTGTGATTATTTTATTTACAATTTTTTTCTTCGAGAATTGAAATAATTACGATGAGTGAAACAGAACAAAGACAATTATGTCTTTAGTTATATCTATATCTATGCAAATCTACTATATGGTCTCAAAAATCTCGAACTGTGATGCTAAACTAAATTTGTAATATTTAAAACTATATTTAGACATTTTTTCTAGCTTGTACATATCTAAATATAAATAGCATAATCTAAAAAATGTATGTTTCGTTTATGGTTAGTCCTGGTTCAAGATCATGCAAAAGATATTGACATCTGATCAATCAATCATTCCGAAAATAGAATCTGACTCTGGGTGTACAAAAAAGTAAGCAGTGAAGAAATGCTTTTTACATAGTACGCACCATATTTTTCAATTTTTTATGATGAATTATGATTTATCTCCTATAATTACATTTTAATTAATAAACATAAGTTATACTTGGTGTAGGTACGAATAAGAATTAATAAAAAAGACTTAATTGAAATGTATTTATGTATTTCATACTGTCAATGATAAAACTAATCAGACTTTAAATGCGCTTATAATCAAAAGATGATTTTAATTAATTTGCATTAGAAGTTGGATATAGTAAATGGAATATTTTTAACTTCACATGTATATAACTTTTTTATTTATAAAATGTAATGCGAAGAATAAAGCTTATATGTAGATCTAAAAAAACTTTATTACCATATCACAAAAATGTCAAAAAGATTATATAAATTATTATTATATAGGGAAGCAAAAAAAAAAATTTAATATATAAGGTTTCACATTATTTTGGAAATTAAACGGATTGCTTAGTAAACTTTTCTTAAGATTTTTTTATTTATGATATACACGAAATTGAATAACAACAGTTTTTAATATATTAATATTAAATATATATGTATTCGTATATTTTTACAGCCTTCACCTTCGATTTTGTGAGGAAATCTGAACGGAATCTCTACATTGCCTGTGGCACTTGATTCACGCGTTTTATGGTAGTTATTATATACATAGATCTACGTGCCCAAGAGCACGCACTCGTGCGTGTAATGCCAACTTACTTCCATTACTTATTTACTTCCACAAAATCTCAGAAAATTGAATTTATGGTAGAGCAGGAAATCCGGAAGTGTCATTATTTTTAGGCGTTGAGAAATGATTCACAAAACATTTTTCCTTGGACTCACCTACTTTTAAAAGAAAAAAGGGGTCATTCTTCCCTTACGAACAAATATTATAGAAAAATCAGTATAGGCCTATCATGATTTTCCTATAATTTTTTGTGATTATAGGAAAATAATTATAGAAATAAATAATATTAAAATATGTATTGCTTTTTTCTAAAATGATTTTCCCATAATTTTGTTTCTATAATGATTTTCCTTATGATTTTTCTATAATTATAACTCTATATTATTTTTCCTGTAATTAATTTCGTAATTAATGAAGTAAAAGCTTCTTAAGGTAGTTAATTATAAAAATAACGTATATTTATACCTATTAGTAATAAAATTTTCAATAGTTCATATATTTAAAAAAAGTATGCATGAAGTAGATAAATTCGAAAGAGATATGGAAAGAGATGCCCAGGTTTGAAGCATTAACTAAATATTCGAAACAGGATGGAAAAACTGTAATTCGTATTGAATCAAGGACAGAATTGTTTATTATTTGTAATTCCGGATTGGATGATAGACTTTGAACGATTCAATTTATTTTGCCAGTCATGTGAATCAACCTTTAATTCTTTTAGCAAGATGATAAACAAGTTGTTGTAAAATTCCATGTCAAAATATCGACTCAATATGGCGATTTTCGAGGCTTATTCCCTTTTGTTTGGAATAACAACGGCACTCTGTGTGCCGTACTTTTATGCATATTGTACGCAAGCATCGAATGTGACAGTAAGTCCGGGTGAGCTTGTGTTTATTTTTACGCTTATCATTTGCAGTTTTTGTATACCAGATTCTGTATATCAGATTTTGTAAACCAAAAAGTATATTTATATAGTTTATATATTTTTGCATTACAGAAAATGAAAGTAAAGAAGATAAAAATAGAGAAGATGACTTGGTGCATTCTATAAGAGTGAAAGAGCAGGGGAGAAGTTCATTAGAACAAAGAAAGACGAAGATAATGAAAGATGCAACCGTAAATACAATCGTAACAATGGAGTCAGATGCAACTTCGTATAAAGATTTACCATCTATTAAAGAAAATTCGCAAGAAGAATTAAATGAAGTTGATGATTCTTCATCTGTAACGAGAACTCGACGTGCAATTCAAGTGGAGGCCCTTGTTCATGCCCCAGAATATATACCAAATTATCAAACTTTCGTCAAAGAAACTTCAGAAAAGAGAACTGGAGCCCAAATTGACTGCAAAAATGTCAATAACAATAATTTACCGAAGAAGAAAAAATTTTTTAAAAAGGGAAAAATAAGCGAGAAGTGGAAGTTTTGGAAGGGTAAAAATAACATTTTTCGTTGATTAAAAGTTGATGAGAAGTATTCTGGGAATATGTTTGCAACCTAATATTTTTAAATACATGTATTATATAAATTATAGCTAAATGTAAAAAACTTGAAGATATATATACAATTTTTTAAAGAGATCTTTGTCAACAGATTTTAGATCGAGAGGCCAATCCTCCAAATCTGAAGATTCAAGCCAAACGATATCTCCTCTCTCTTCTGTGACTAGTGGAAGTTCTTCTAACCAAGGAATTAGAAGCAATACCGGAACAAGTCTAGAAGAGAATAGTTCAACCTTGAAAAGTCAACTTCCAATTGGACATTCGACGTTACGAGATTTCAAACAGAAAGTCGTTTTAACGCTTCACGAGGTCAATGGTCCACGACCAATTCGTATTGAATCGTCTAGTGGAAGTAACTCTTTTATTATTTCCGGCGGAGATTCAACACTAACTAGAATATCGCAATCAAAAAGTACAAGTTTTCGTATTGAAATCCAGTCAATAGTTGACAGCAGCGATCAAGACACTGACTTGAATGAAAAATTCTGTTTGAGTAGTTTACCAGGAAGATTGAGATCTACTAGAATAAAAATTAAAGAAAATCTGAAAAGAAATTCCACCTTTTAAGAAATTTAAGTGATTTTCAAGAAATGTTTATTTAAAACACATTCCTATTGATGTTAGTTAATAATTAGTATTTTTTCATCAAGAGCAATTGATTTTAATAAATTTCTTGGGTCCATATTCGAGTAAAGTGTTGACCCCCAAATTTAGTATTTTAATCTATTTGGAGTATTTTTTAATACACTGTAAAATTAATTTTAATTTGTATAATGAATTTCTTTTTTGCTGAAGACATTATCTTCAAATAATTAAAGATTTATTCGAAGTGATGACTTGCTTTATGTAAAAAATAATTGTTTACATGATTGTTAAAAAGTGTGTTTGTCCCAGTGAATTATTTTTTACGGTTGTGAATAATGTAAGTGTTCTGAAATTTAAAAATCTAATCGTAATGGGGATATTAATGTTTTAAACATAAAATTAATCGTCCAATCTGGACAAAAAATTATGTTATTATTGTCAACAAATTTTTAAAGGATTTGTTTAGAATCTTTTTCCTTAAAAATAACAAATTTTCGGAACTTTAATTACCGTTTTGACATCTAAAGAATGTGTTTGATTTTTAGGATTTATTTTAGGATTTAGGTAAATTTTGATAAAACAATCTTAAAAATATTGAATTTGAGGTGAAAAATAGAATATGGATCTTTTTTTACAATAAATGTAATTCATAATTGTTTTAGATTTTCAAAAAGGGTTACAGTAATGTTTTCAAAAATGTACAGTTTTTATGAAAAACGATGAAATATGCGAATTTGTACTTGGCCATGATAGCATAATATTATGTTATTTTTGAAGAATTTATCAACGATTTAATCATACTGCAATTTATTTTAGAAATTTTTGCGAATTTCAATGAAAACTCCATCATTTAATTATTGTTTTATTCGTTATATGTATACTGTGCTTCAAAATTAAGATACTGTGTATAGTTATGATGTATAGAAATTTATACAATTTTGTTTGATTCTCGAAATTCACATTGAGACAATACATAAACATATTTACAGTATTTCAGTTATAGACTAATAAAATTCTCCATGATTTGTGTCCCTTCCTCAGATACTGTCATTCAAAGTTTGCATCTAATTGTAAAATTTTGATAAATTACGAGGCGTTGATTAGTTTAATTTTGATTGTACACCGAATATCAAGATTTCAAGGTTTTTCAACAGATTTTTAGTTTTTGTGGAATCAAAAAATACTTTTAGGAATTTTAAATGATCTGGAACTCTACTGGATAAAAAAAGATTTTTTACGAATTTTAAGATATATACAGATTTTTGTAATGAATTTTAAGAGACTTCACATGACTTCAAAGGATATAAAATTTGCAACCGGGAAATAATCAGGAATTGGATGAAAAAAATTAGTATATAGACACACTGCTTCCTATCCTTTCCCCTTTTTTCAAATTAAAATATATAATCATGTGTGGGATGTGTCAATTTTTTGCGATTATTCTTTTTTTTCAGTTTAGGGGAATTGACATATCCGTATTAAAGACACCTGTCCCGAGTTGCAGGTGATGTAAATTATTCTCATGAGATAGGTCGTTGCCTGACCGGTTCTGTACGACACATTCTGATGAACAAGTCACGTTCCGAGTATCAAGGACGAGACAGTGTATGTTTATTTTTCGCGAGAATGCATTACCCTTTTTATTTAACATTCTCTATTTTGAGTAAAATTTACCACAAATTTTTCTGCCTTTTTTCAACTATTATAATTATTATTTTTTAAATTTTTATTGTGTATTGATAGCTTTTTGTGTGACGAGTTCAATTTCAGTGAACGTGACTGGACTTCATTATTGATTATTTTATATTATATATCAAGATGACTATCCAATTTTATTTAGATGTCAGCTTCACAAAATACGTCACTATTTTTTGAAAGTGTAATTATTTTTATTTTTTAACTTTTACATCCTGTTTGGGAATCCCCATGGCCGTTACATATAGACTTCTTTTATTCCCGTATTCTTTAATTACATCTGAAAATGTATGGTTAAAATGATGAGCGATAAAAGTATATCTAAGATCGAATTTGACCCTGACACAATTGACAAGAGGAACTTGGATGAAGTATGATTGAAATAATTATATGTGATATGCGTAACGAATCTCCTTCGAGAGATTTATAAATTAAATTCCTCATAACTCTACAACTGCATGTAATTTACAATGTAACATGCATAACTTGCTCTAACATTGTATCAATAATCAGTATTCATACAGATAAAATGCAAAATCTTACCCTTGATATTCGTTCATATTTGTCATCCTGCTTCATTATTAATTAATAAATAAGTATTGAAAAGATGCAAAAGTGCAGTTAAAACAAAAAAATTATACAGTTTACAATAACGTTTCAATTAAAATAAATCAACAGATGTGATTTCAATATTCTTCTAATGTAACAACTAACATTAAAATTAATTAAATGCTTTTAGCAATCACATGAAATTAATATTCAATTAATATCCAATCTATTCATTATAAATGGAATTATGTGGAATTAATAAGTACCGCGTTTTTATTTACAAATCGTAATTTCAATGTGACAAAACGATTGATTTTTCAACAATGTTGTCGATTGAGAAATTCCACACTTATTTTTTTCTCGACTTTTTCAACGGAAGTAATTACTTTTTCTAAAAGATCTTCCTATAAAAGATCTTTATTTATGGCACTTGAGCTGCTGTTTGATTCAATAATTGAACTAGCACGGCGTTTATTCCACTCAATTGGTTTTAATTTATAAATCTACATTAAAAAAGCATTATATTTAAAAGTAAAATATTTTTTCACATGAATTTATTTAAGGAAATTCATGCGGAAAATCCGTTTTTAAGGATGTCAACTGACGTGACGTCGTATTGTATAAAGAAAAAAATTTAATTTATGAGTGATATATGACGAATGTCTTTCATTTCGAGAATTACAAATTATTTCTGAATGTATAATGTATATTGGTACATGCTTTTTTTACGTAATTCTTATGTACGTGACATATCTCACAATTTCCACGTTTGGTCGTGACAACATATCAATGATGAAAAAGTACCATTTACAACTCTGGTTATCAATTGCAGATATCCAGTTATTATATATATATATTATATATACTTCATCAATTAAATGATCCAGTTTTCATTTATATAATACAAATTTCCCATCCTCAGAAAAAAAGCCTGGGCTTATTTTTACTGCAGCTTATTTTGAAATTTATTGATAAGAATGTTCAAGTAAAAATACTTAATTTATAGATATTGAAAGTTGCAACTGTAAAATGTGTGAAACTGTGGGTTAACTTCCTATTACATAAACTGATTTAAATCTATAATCCTTCCACTCTAAAAAAACAATCGTTATTTCTGCATAAAGTCTTCTTCGAAAGTGTAAAAAGTTATAAGCCATCATTAGGTTTATGTCATTGGATATATGATTTATTTATTTTTAGTTAATTATCATTTGCTATTGGGTTTTTACCATCAATTTATTACTCATCATTTATTATTTAATTTATTTATTTCGCTGTAGCAGATTTTCCTCTAAAATAAGGTTCAAACCGCAGATGTACGGTTTGAACCTATTTCCTTCTTGAGTCCACCGATCAGAGAGAAAAAAAACTTGGGAATCCCTTTTCTGTTCTTTCCTTCTCGGGATCGTAGTCATTGCGGTTGGAACTAAGACACCAGTGATTTATGTTCGCCGATTCTCGAGTTGATTTTATCCATTTGTTAATTTCTTCTGATAATTTCCTGTTTCCTGAAATCCTTGATGACATCTTGTTAAATGAATAATAAATGATTTGTCACACAGTTTACAGAAAGCGGAAATTTTCGACTAGCGTAATTCCCAAGTGTCACAAATAAAAAAAAAATAGAAAATTTTTCCATCCGTTGGTATGATTCAATTTCAGAGTAACGATTTAGATTTAGATTTTTTTTGATTTACGTCTTCAACCTTAGATTTTATCATCAGTTTTTGACCGATTTTTTTATTGCAAATTATAAATAAAATTTTGTTATAAATTATCCACTGTCCGGAAGTCTGAACAAGGCCACTCTAGCGAAAGAAAATTAGTATGTAGTAAATTAAACTCTTTCATACAATCGTATTCTATAGAAGTGAAATAAATTATCTTAGTAGGACACTAATGTTTCTGAAGTTATTGTTTAGGAATAACACAAAAAAGGACGTATAAGTAGAAAGATTCATAAAAATACTCGGAGAAACATGCAGTATCAATTTTTCCTAAACTGAATGGAATTTAAGGACAAACTTGTATTGAGAATTTTATTAATAATAATATTGAGAATTTTTACTATTGAGAATACTAAATTTTAGAAAAAATATAAGAAACTTTAAAGTAGATTTCAGAATAAATTGCAATGCAGTTTAGGAAAAAATGATATTCATCGAGATCAAGTCTTATCACCCTTTGCAATTTATTTTAGTTTTTAATTCTAATCTGAATTTGCATTTAATCGCTCAACATAAATTTCTCTCTACATATCTGGCGAACATTCAAAAGCAATTTTGAAAGTTCCGACCTGCAAGTGATTATATCCTGGATTTAATAATCAATAAGTTCTTTTTCAAATAGAAACAAAAGGAAAAAGATATATGGGAATTTTTCGAATGAAATATAGTTCGAAAAATGGTTATTACCATGGACCTTTGAAGGGCAACCTTGAAAATTTTAGCCTTGGTGTCTTAATTCACTTGATATATTTACTTATTTAGAAGGATGGAAAAACTGGCCCCAGTTAGATAGTTGCTATCTAGTCGAATAGCCTTGATCAGTGAACTGTTCCTTCCATATACAAAAACTATTAAAGGTATCGACAGTATAGGAAGGAAAGGAACTAGATTATCAATTTAATGACAAGGCTCTACGATGTTTAATTTTCATTTCATTTGAGTTTAGTTCCTTAACTATTTATATAGGCATGTATTTATTTATATGCAGTTAAACGAATTTAATGTCAATGTCTGATTTTAGCCCCTGTGAATGTTAAAACATGTTATATCGCAATGGGGTGCCAAGTAAGCGCCTGGGAATTCCATTGCAATCAAGTTAACTAAAACCGGTATTTCCAGCCAATCTAATTCCTAACGATAATTCGACGTGTGAAAATCAAGGATATGCGTAGACATACGTGAAATTGCTAGCTACTTAGATACGAAAAAAGTTTGAGTAAAGAATAAGAATTCTTTTCCATAAGAATCATTCTACAATACATAATATTTGCAATTTGTATTTTGAAAATTCAGTTTTTTTAGAGGAGAGGGGGGGATCAGAGTTGGACAAAATCAAATTCGATTAATGCTTGGGGAATAAAAAGAAAAAAGAAACATTTTATTGGGAATAACGAATAACTTCTATTCGAATGACGGTACATTCGATTTTGTTTATTTATTTCTTAATATTTTGTTCACTTTAATTTGTGAATAACGATTTCAAAGCATTTAAAAATATTCTAAAGAATTTCGTAGAATTTTAACGAATCTCAAAAAGTCTTCAAATGATTTCAGTGGATTTTGAAGATTGTAAGGGATTTCATTAACGGGATTTAAAAATATTTCAAGGGATTTTAAAAGATTTAAAATGAGTTCAAAAGATTTTAAAAGACTTCAAAAATTTCTAGTATATTTATTATAGTACATTTATTAGTATATTATTTATTTTCTAGTATATTATTTCTAGTATATTCTAATATAGTTCATTCGTTTAGCATTTCATATGGTTTCATTATCTTTTTTTTTAAACATATCTTAATTTTTATTCATAATTTTCGTAATAAGTAGCTGCATTTTATTTAATGAGTGAGGAGGGACAAAAAATAGGAGGAAAATGTGTTATGTAATTTATGTATGATCCCTAATGTAAGACAAGTGTAGATTTTTATCAAATGTAAATAAATAATTTAAAAATAAGAAATGTTTTTTATACTGCGGACGAGCCCCTTTAGGTTTTTATTCTTATTTCCTATATAAAACCAGTTAGAAATGTCGTCAAATTGATTTGCAAATTCTAAAAAGAAACATGTTAATTTTACATATTAAGCTCGATCAAGCGAATGCGATTAAATTTAAATGTGAAACAAGTTATGATGACGAGCCATCGGCCCGCGATTTAGAATCGCAAAAATATATATCTAGGATACTTTTTCCGACCTAAATAATTACAATAATTAACCATTGATTTGCATCATTTAGCGTCTTTGTTTCCATTCGAATCTCGCAAGGTCGTTTGGCACACGTCTCACGCGTGTCACGTTATATCACAGTTATCTACATTCTATAATATATGTACATTGATACTCAATTTACAATCGTTGTGTATCTGCACCTGAAAACTCCTTCCAACTAAAACACGAACTGTTTTTTTTCTTCTTTTTAAATAGAATTCACATTTCTTCATTTCATGATGTGGCGAATCTGTTATTTTTTAAATTATGTCAAAGAGGTTACATATTTGTTACGCAAGGTGTTTTATGTTGAAGAGGTGCTAAATAGGAACTTGATAGTATGTACTCACTTTTACTTAAAAACGGCAAAAATTAAAAAAGGTGGAAAAAAGCTAAAAAATTATGTTTTCTTTTTTTATTTTTACCTTGAAGATACTATTTGAGCGAATTTTAATAGTCGTTTTCGTAATCATCACTTCAAAGAAACTACGGTTTTTGGAATTTTCATAGTCTTATCAAAAAATGAATCCGATTTCATATTCGGGTTTATTTTAATTTCAAAATCGTTTTTCTTTTATTATCAGAATTGCGGATGAAATTGAAGTAGAATTATTTTGTAGATTGTTTTAATATCGAATTTAGTTTTAACAATAAATTAATGCTAAATATAAAACTATCCTACGATTTTAGTCTCAGAGATGAAACGCAGTTAGTGGAAGCACTCGTCTTGCAGAAAAATCATTTCAAGCAGATAAAACCAACATTATTATCGGATAAAAGGGGCAGCTTGTTGAGAAAGAAAAACTTCTAGCATGTGGGTGAAAATCTTCTGGAGCTTAAGTCCCTGTGAAATATGTCGTACTTAAGTTAGGGAGAAGTGAAAATGATTTTCGCGTAACGCGTCCAAGCGCGTCACCATATTATGAGGGCTTTTATACTTATAGTGTTATGACCACATCATCATGATATTATTGTTCATCACGCTTCTTTCTTTTAGACAATTTTCCTTATAATAAATTTTCATTCCTAAAAAGTATAGTAGTGTAAGTGAATAATAACTTCTTTTTTCTATGAAGGTACACCGCCAAAGTTGTGTTTTAATTAAAGTTTTTTACTGTAGAAAATCATGTTTGAACGATCTCCATGGATGTTTACTGATCTTTTTATAAGATATTTATAAGATATTGACTTGCGTCATTTCACACATTAAAAGATGACTTATGAATAAAAACTTCAATAATAGAACAGTTTTTATATAAGACTCATTGTTTCCATTCTAATTAATTTACTAGATGATTAACAATAGTGATCAGCGAATAAAATTATGACAAATTAATTTACTTCTAATAAGCAAACAGGACGTCTTCAAGTTCTATAATTATTAGAACTTATGAATATTTAGATTAAAAAGGTATAGAAATCTATCCAATATCTTATCGAAAAAGAATATTCTGGAATATTTAGTGTTCTAATTTTATTGTTTGTTTATCTTCTAAAACACTTATAGCATAAGCAAAGAACGTAACAAGTGAAGAAAAGATTCAGTTCTGTTCGAAATAGGTGTGGAATCTAAAAAAGCAACGGAAAAACTCGATATTTTTTTCCAATAACTAATCTTTTCCAGTTGTCAGTACATTGTAGGCGTGGCAGAAAAAAATAAAACTATAATGTTCAAGGTCTAATTGTACAAAAAAAAAACTAGGTGTTTAAAATGCATACAGTTGCAATAATAATTTCCGTGTCCCGTAGTTGCTTCTGAAATTTTTTCAATATACCCTCTACTATTAAAACTGATGCAAATTCTAAAAGCGTAAGAGAATTGTGGAAATTTCCGTCAGTTGAAATTAATTTTTAGATATGCTTTTTGCAATTAACACTTCTTTGTAAGAATCATTTGGAAAGATAATACAGAGTTCCTTATTGCATTTCTCATTTCCGGTACTCTGCATGATACACGTGCAATTCTACATAATTATTTCTATTTCCGAAGATTCCTGTCTCCAAATTATATATAAATTATATAACATAAAATTACATTAACAATTGATTGCAGAAACAAAAAGAAATAAAACGTGGAAATATGTTCCTGTTTCTTGAAGCTTTGAATATAATCTGCATTTTTTTTTGGAAAAAATTCAGTAATAAAAAGTAAAGAATGATATAATACCCTAAAATAAAAATGGCATTGGCTTTTATAATCACAGGTTCAGAAAACATGAATTCCAAGCTCAAAGCGATTTACCTTGACTAGAACTTTTTATGGAGAAATATTACCTGTATTATTATTATTACTGGAAAAACTCATCAAACTTGAATGTTGTGACTCAGATCACCATTTGAACGATTTTTTCCACTATGGCCATTGTCCAGCTGTTATTAAAATTTTACTCCTGAGTAAACTTCACATGTTTATACATATGTCAGTGCCCTTTTATATATTTTTTTTTTCATGGATTGTTTGACATTGCGAGTCATATATGTGGAACGAGTTCAAGATCGATTGCAAAATAATACATCAAATCGTCCATTGAGTCGTGCCGATCGTCAAAGACCTTGCAAATCTCATGATTCTCGTGAGAGTACCTGCTATCAAATCTAATTATAGGCGATTTCTTTACAACGTATTCTTGCTCTTTAGATCTGAAATAATTCGAATTTATAACATAAAATAAAATTCGTCATACCTTTGGGAATTCCTTATTCATTTGGGTTTAAAAATAACAATTTATATAGTTTCTTTTTTCACTCTCTTCAAATCGAATACAGTGAGTGCAGAAACCAGTTTTGATAATTAAGAAGCCTCAATGAAGTTGCGTACCACAAATTCCTTCGGTGATTTCTTATTTACATAAAAAAATTATCGCGTCATAAAAATGCTTTTACTTGAAGAGATAATTAAACTGAAGTAACTGTAAAACTAATTGAATAAAAAAATGTGAAGAAACCAAGGGACCGTACTTAAATTACCTAACGCATTTTAAGCCTACTTTAAGAAAATTTTAAACAAAGAATTAAAGAATTTTATTTTGCCTTGTTTATGTTGTCATATGACTTATTGAGATATTTAGAATTAGGTACTTTTTGCACATGAACCTATAACTAACATTTGCCATGTCCGCGATATATTTCTTGCACTGTATAAAAGAAAATCTACATGATCTTAAGGTGCCATGGTCGACCAATCCTATCGAAACGGAGCAGAACTCGATTGTTTTTATTGGAATTTAAAAATTAGAAAATTTTAGAACCTCATTTACTTGTTTTAATTATATCATAGGTTCTAGTTATTTTTTTTATAGATTAAGTGGCATAGGTCAATAAAAAATAATTTATAAAAAGAGTTAATAAAAAAACTATTAAAAATATTTTTTTTTGTTAAAATTATTTTTTATGAATTATTCTGTCTCAATACCTTCGTAATCAAACACGAATCTGTAGAGGAACGCTCCTGATTATAAAAAATTCTGTCGGCAGTTTGATAGAGTGCCCCCTCATATGAATAGCAGGCTATTGTGAACCTGTCAAACTCAGGGAGATTATAGAATACCAGACCGGATGGTAATTAACCGGGAACCTTCCCTACTGAAGGTTCCAGTTTACATGACTTTCTTATTATAAAAATCCACGTTGAGTTGAAACTTATACCAAGGTGTTTATATTTTCGCTCATTCCCGATTATTTCCCGCCTTATTCCCGATTTTTTCCCGGTTGTTGTACACTCGCTCATGAAATCTTTTCATATCCCACACAATCTCCTAAAATCTGTTGAAATTTTTTGTAATTTTTAAAATTCTCTTGAAACTTTTTAGAAAATTTTAACAATCTTTTGAAACCATTTAAAAACTTTAATAGCTCTTGAAAGCATTTGAAGCATTTGAAGCTAAGCCTGAACATTAATTTGAAAAATAAAAAATTCTTTCAAAAATCTTTTAAAACATCTTGAAAATCCGATATTAATTATTATCGGTATACGAAAGTATTTCAGTCTAATTTCTTAAGGTTTCCCCCTAAATTTCCATAAAATTTTTGATTTCAGAAGCTAATCAATGCTTCCTGGATGATGTAGGGAAAATTCCTGGAAAAAAACATAATATTTTGTTATTATTCATCTTTAAATAAAACTAACATATGTATAGTGAGAATTTATATGCTCAAAGGATAATCTCATGTTTGCTTCACAAGTCGCGACAAAATGATAAAAATTATAATTTATGAGCTGAATAAACAAATAAAAAAGTAAATAAAACCTCTTAAAGACAAGAGAGGAATGATTGTAAGAAGAGCTTCTAAAAAAAGGGGCACGTCAAGGCTCGGATCTTGTATTGAGTCTTTTGATTCGTTTTATCTTTAACGTAATGTGATCAGCCATTCTGATACAGATTTCAGAAGATTCCAGAAGTAGGCAGAAAGCGAGTATTTTCCAGATTACGTCTGGAAAATTATGTATTGGAGTTTGATATCAAACATACCCTCGCCATAGTTATGCTCTGAGATCATAGAACTTTTCACCTGTTTCTAGATGAATGCATTGGTCCTTGGTTGGGCACCGAATGAAGACAAATTGCTTTCGATTTACATTACATTCTATATCTTACAGTCTTACACTATATACTCTTGAGAATACGAATTATAATTATACGTATAAAGCCGTACGTATATAAACGTGAGCTCCGTTATCAGTGTTTACCTAACGTAAACTAATTGCAACTTTAGAACTGGAGGTTGAAGGAACACGAGTGAGAGGCAAAGTAAAAGCTTTTTTTATTCATTTAAATGTCGATAAACTCTTTCTACTAGGCAAACGAAAAATTTTAATTTTTTTTTCTCGCAAATTATAACGAAATATGAATTTTTTTTATGTAAATTAGTCTATAGGACTAGTTACTAGTATCTGTAGATAAGTCATCAGATTAGGGAAGTTGATGAATAATGAGTGTGGAGGCTTGGCTATCAAGTGAATTTTCATAGTCATAAATATTGTCCATTTATAAATGCATCAAGAGATGGAAAAAAATACCCTTAATTTATATTAATTTTTTGTTAATACTATTCATTACTACAGCAGACATAAAAATTCACTTCTTTGAGTAAAAAGTAACATTCCAAAAGTGTTAACTTGAAAAGTGCTGAAATGTATTATTTACAAAATTTATAAATGTATCATGCTAATGTAACGAATAATTAATTTCATTAAATTATATTGCGCTGAAAAAAAGCAGGAAAATCGTTGTTCAGATATGTAAAAACTTAATAAGATCATTTGGGATAATCTTCTCGGAAGTAATAATTTTTTTTCTTCAAACAATCGCATTTGAAATTTATTTTTTACGTAATAGTTACCAATTGCACGAATATTAGAACAAATTTTATGTGGTATAAGGAGCAGATTATTGATTTTTATTGCTAATCTTTATTCCTTATTAATTACAGCATGAATAAATTATACAGAATAATTGTACATCGTAATTTAGAGGATTATCTAAGAATTTTTTCATCTCTAATTATCTTTCTTTAAAAAATGCATATGCTTTTAATTAAAAAATTTTCAACTTTGAAAGCTTTTTCAAATATTCAATTTCAAATTGATAATATTTAATATAATAGTGTTACCGAAAACATAAATTAGGATCAAACTTTGCATGCAAAAATTTTTTAATTAGACAGGGCTGAGAATGTGTACATAATTAATGAGATAATTTGAGCGTGCATCATTACTGCATTTTTGTTACATACTACCTACACACTGTGAATTGACCCTCAGATATTTCTTTTAATCCGCACATATGCTCCTTAATTATTATTAATTGATATTAATATTAATAATATTAATATCAATACTAATTATTATTCTGAAATAGGGAACTATATATTTTTATATCTACATCTGTATACATATAACATATCTATAGGTTTCTGTTCTCCATTCACTTTTCGCTTGAGTACGATTATCATATATATCATGATTAGTACATATATCAGCGTTCGTTGCATTGAATGAATCTCATATACGTAAATTACTTATACGTTTCATATGAGTCTTTACCTAAATATTAAATTTTAAATAAAAGTAGGGTAGGGTAAAGTAAAATGTTCTAACCTTGGAGCAGATTAAGGAGTTGAGAAATGAGTGATGCGATTAAGAAGTAATTAAAAGACGATGGTGTCAGATGACTTATGATGGGATAATTATCATAATCGAGCCCTCGCATGCCTAGGATATCGAGGCGTTCAAGGTTTTTTCCATCGATTGATTTGCATCGAGGAAATAATTATCCTAGCTATTGTATAACTTATTGTAAGGACATTATCATTCGGCTATTATCAAGATCACAAGGATCGTGTGATAAAAACTTTTACGGATCTAGTATCCACCGTTTATTATCCACGTTTATCCGGGAAGACTGGAATCAGTTTTTTATATTTATATTCATATTTCGTTACGTAATTTCATTATTTTTTTTGTCATTTGTATGAATGTATAACAATGTAAGCCGTAATTATTTTTAAGATTCTTCAGACTCAATAATAATAAAGGTATTAATAAAAATGCAATAATATGAATGTAGAAATTAACAGAGTTGCATAAATTTATTATACGATCTATTTCCTGATTATTTTTTTACATAATAACAAATAATAATTACTTAGCCTTATTAAATACTAATGAGTAATTTTCCGTGCTGCAAGAATTTTCTGAGTACGTAATTTAGTCCTTACTTATTACTTTCTCGGAACGAAGTCTTTATACTTTTACGCAAATAGTTTTTCACAGAGGTTGACAACGTCACAGCAACCGGAAATTGTTAATGTTTTTATACATTACAAAATAAATAGAGGTCATAAATAAAGCACACTAAATTCGCGAGGTAGATTAATTACCTTTTTTTCGATTAAAAATCAAATTCTTTCACGTAGAAAATTTTCTTACACATAGAGAGTGACCTTTGCAATAAGCTTCCGCGATCTCATTTTACAAATAACATAAGTTGTGAGTTATAGCACAAGATTAAAATTACGTTGAGCTGTATGCGATTACGCTTTTGAGACAAAAGAAACAAAGTATGTATTGAGAACTATTGATTGATATCTAAGATAATTTTTTTATTAAATGTTATATACAATTCTTTATAAGAAATATAAAGTAAAAGTAAATAAACAGTCAATAAAAAACGGATTCTTGTTTGGGATGGAATTATAACTACCATAAAACCTGTATTTCTAGTTATTTAAATAAACGAGACTTGCTTTCAAAAAGTGAAAAACTTCAGTCCATGTGTGTAAAAGTTTTCATGAAAGATAAAAGAAAAATTCAACAAAGAATAAATAAATAATAGAGTTACGTAAGTCAGTACAATAAAATAAAATTTGATAATAATATTTGGAAACTAATAAGACATATCGTTTGTCGATAGTTTGTCTTGGGTGTGTGATCTTAAATGTTCAGAGTAAGTGCCACTCCGTCTCGGCATATACGTGTAGCCTTGGTACATGAAAGTAATATTCAGAGTCAATTACAACTTATGTTTACTATACAATACAGTCAATGTCGAGATGCGAACAAGTACTTTGCCGAGGTTGAAAGTGAGCCGATGTACGATTTCAATTAGTTTTATTAGCTGAATTGCGAGTTGTATATATTTTTTTAATTTAATGACTGACATGAATCTATATAAGAAAGTATTATGTTTACCCTTTACTTTTATCTTTCCATGTTAATTATGAATGCAATGCAAGCGAAGAATAAATAATTACCCTGAGATTCTCGAAGAATCGTTCTTTCTTTATGAATATGTAAAACTATTCTGACACATTTCTTTGTGAAGTAATATTTAAATTATGAAGCATATATTTTAAAGGGGTGTGTTATGGTCAAAGGGTGCGTTCATAAATGACGTCACGCATTTTTTCGAGCGCACTTTTCAGAGATTTTAGAAACCCCCCTTCTACTTTTCATGAATTTGTCTCTTTGGAAAAACCCGTTAGATGATTAAGATTCATGAATTTGTGTTTTTATACTTTACAAAATAAACACGGGCCAATCATTAGATGTGAATGGCTTCTGGTGCGGACTTTCCAGGGAAATGTTTCTCTCGAGTAATGACGTAGGTATAAGAACTCGTGCGTACATGATGTCGCGAAAGCCATGAGGAAAAAGGTGTAAAATCGTCATAGAGGATATAATGACACTTTCTGGTAACATGTATATTGATATTCTATAGGTCAGTTCTACGATAAGTGATCAATTTTCCTACTTTTTATTACATTATAACTCGCATTTTTACTGAAAAAAAAGAAAAGAACAGAGTGCTTCCCTTATAGTTATAATGAATAGGAATTTTTAATATGCATGAAAATTATATGCATGCTTAAATTATATAAATTTCCTTCATTTTACCTTTTTTAATCCATAGTAAACAATATGCTGTTTCATTATATAAGATTTTGGTGATTTTCAATTGAAGTTTTTGCCGGTGTTTGTCCAAAAATTACTTTTTCTTTTGAATTAAAAGTTGTTTACGTAAGAAAGTGTGTATTCTATATTTATATTGAAGAGGAAAATGAATATTAAACCCAAAGTAATTATTAAATCTGTATGATGCATTTTTCTGAAACCAAATGACGCCACAGGAAAGTAATAGTAAAAATAGTTCAATTAATCATTTACTATAATTATTAATACTGGATTTACTTCTTAGACATGAAATTTTATTGCTAGATTGACGCACTTGAAACTGACTTAAAAACAGGTGATACTTTATCAAAAGCAATTTAGTTTCGATAACTAAAGTTTGAATTAATTAATATTTTTTATTAAAACTAGACTATTTACCTCCGTCTGTATACAAAACGGAGATGACAATTTTAGCAAAAAATATTTATTATTGCGAGCGTAAAGTTGGCGAAACCAAATTTGTTGTTGAAATTTTTTAAGTTAAAAGAATTCGTTAAAAATCGATTCAAATATTTGAAATGCCATGAAATCTTTTCAAATTTCAAGAAGTCTTAAAATTACCAAAAATAGGGTTTTACGCCGAATATTGAATTTTTCGAAGTTTTTGAATTTTAATTTCTACAATTTTAATTACCCCACATTGTACAATGCAGAGAATAATTGATCAGGATGATATGTGGCAATAACACCCCTTGATTTGCGATTTTACCATAAAGTTGAGATTCAAATTCATATCCGTCAAAATAATTTTTAAAAATGAGACAAAACCAAATATTATTGTCCGATCTCGCTTGTTTCTTGATTTTAATGAATGAAATGTCAAGTCGAGATTCATTTTTTGAAGTTCAATATAACTTATTGAGCTTGATTATTGTCTCGCTTGAATGCATCATTAGTTGTCCAACACTAAACAGTGTATAAAATTCGCTTGAACTTGGCTTCTCTTGATACGCACAAAAAATGTTAATTGCCTAAACCTGTATTTCTTCATTAGATTGAAATGATGGAAAGAAGCGATATTAACATCACAATCCTTTTTGAAAACGAACATTTTTAGATAATTATTCCGCTTGGAATTTCCAACTCCTTTCTTCATGAAGATGCAAAGAAAAAATTACATTAAAAAGTTGAGGAAAATATCCAGACGAGCTCACATGGTGAGATCGATTAAGAGGAAGAGATTAAGGAAAGAGATTCTGGTACCGCTGATCTACAAGCCAAGCTGATCATGCTACCAGGTGGACTGATGATTCTCTATAGTCAGGTGAAACTGTGGATATATGATGATGAGGTAGCGGTTGTATTGCGGCTGTGGAAGTAGTGGAAGTAGTGGAAGCTGGAAGCTGAGGTGGAAGAAACGGTATGAGCTATCGGTAGAGGTATAGAATGTAATGATCATGGATGTAGATTGTGGAGCTTTGAGAGCTCGCTGACTCAGCTCGGGATCCCCCGCAGACTCGGCCAATGAGCGCTGCTCCTGCGGGTTGCGCGCCGATACCTTGATATTATGAAAGTGCGAGGAGCGCGTCGGCTCGCACCTTCTGGCTTCTGGTCGCGGACCTCTGACGCGAGTCGTCAACGAGCCACGAACCACCCAAAACTCTTCGAAGTGGGGGCACCCCTGACCCCGGTGTAGCTTTACGGTGAAGGGAGGTCGCGTTTATAATGCAGCGACAAACCGCCCTGACGACGCATTCGCTCGTTCGCTTCGCCTAAAGCAGACTCGCGGGGGAGCCTTGATTAGAAGAAGCAAAGAGGCCAGGAAAAGACATTCACAATTTGACTTGAGAAAAACGCGCGGAGTAATTTGAGCTTGACGTGGATTACGACAGACAAGAAGTTACAAAATTTCAACTTGTGGTCGCGATCCCGAAGTTCCTAGACGCCGCGATTTCCTCGCTCTTCTTCTTTTTACGGATCCGGCAAGCAGTGAATATCTTCCACGAGATAAAGATCAAGAAACAAATTGTCAGGCTTGCTTTAGACCGGAGGCACCTTCGTTCCAAATTTCAAAAAAACCAGCAGTGATATATTCAGTCGTGACGAGAGGACTGAATTGTTTCGTTTGAGAAGAAGTCTTCTGAAAATATCATGATGGCAGTTGCAGCGGCACAGAAAAACAGAGAGATGTTCGCTATCAAGAAGTCTTACAGTATTGAGGTGAGTTTTCTTGGATTCACTTCGAAATGTGCGTTTTTTATTCAGTGCTATTTTTTATCCTATTTTTGTTATAATATTTTTAATAAAAAACATCTTAAGGACGTTATTACATTATAAACAGAGAAAATATATTTATATTTACTGTTTTTGGAATATTTGAAATCGTTTGTGTCATTCTTAAGTATCTTCATCATTGTCAGTGGAAAGAACAGTAGAAGAAGATAATGTAGTAGATAAAAATAGATAACAAAAATTAACAGATAAATTATAATATCACGACGTACATCTCAACCGGTCTTTGTTTTCCTTCGGCGTGCAACTCGTTTACCGTTATTTTTCTACTATACGGTTTTTCCGTTTATTTTACAATAAAGTGTTTTGTCGTATTATCTTATTTTCCTTAGTCTGTCTTTTGATATTCGGATTACTTTGTAAGAATACAAAAAAATTACATCACAAAGTAATTTCAGTACTTTACGAATTTTGAGATGTCACGTTACTTGATTACACTAAAAGAGTGAAATTCTCGGATGTATAAAATAGTGAAGAGCTAAATTTGATTCCCGCGCGAGAAAGTAAAACATGCGCTTGATTATCACACTTATTGCGTAAGATTCGTGACCTTGTAAAGAAATTAATCATCCTAGTTATTTACTTTGATTATTTTCGGTTGTCATTTAAAAATTTGTTTTTTAGAAAAAATTTAACGCTTTTGTAGAAAGCTTTTGTAGCTTTTTATTAATTGCTTTTACAGATTAATAGAGACAATAATATAGTCGAAACTATCAAGTCAGGAAAAACTTGCTGGTGATTTTAACGGGACAAGAGAATGTACGATTCTTACATGTTTGTCGCGAGACTTTGTTGCTTTTTGTCAGAGACGTTCCGGCATTACTTTCTCCACACATATCACGAATCCTATCAGCAGTCGTGTAATGCAGACAAATATGCAATTTTTATTTACGTTTATTTCGAACACGCGTATCTTCCTCACGTGCGTATTTTTGTAATGAATGACAGTCTTTATTTGAAAGTACAGTTTGATTAACAATGCAAACAAAGTTGCTGTGAGACATTATTGAATCATCAATGTTTATTAGCAATAAATTAGGAGTTTCTGAACGTAACATACAAAACTCTCTTTGTATAAAACACTGAAACTCTTTTCAGAATCTGTAAGTGAAAAAGAATGGAAACAATGTTAATTTTAATTTAATTTTCTTTAAATAAAGGGACTATTTGTTGTTAAAAATAATAGTCGGATAGAGTATAATATTTAGTTAAGATGTATAATATGATATGCAGGTAATAAATCTCTGGCCTCGACATTACTTTAGGTGATTCAGGGAAATAGTATTCTGTCCTTGTAAGAATGTTGTAAGGTCAGCCAATGGGATTTAGAAAAGCAGCTGACTATATATTTATTCTGCTCTAGTTAAAGTATTTTTTTATATATTAAAAATAATAGGTTCTCTAGATATGGCAATTTTAGAATTGTAAATGAAATACTTTGATTTTTCTTAATTTAGAAGAGAATGTATGCAGATGATTTTTGTTTAACGAAATTAATGACTTTTTTATAATTATCATTAATTGTTGTTAGTCAACTTTTGTCGATAAAATTTGATAAATGTATATTTTAATACTGGTTCTTGTTGGTTATTATATTCTGATAGACCTATTCTACTTGCTCGTTTCAATGCTCTCACGTCTGACTCGCGCAGCTTTTTCTACTGATCCTGGCGTTTCTTCTAGAAATGATCAATTCTATAAGACAGAACAGCTCTGAATCTCAGTGATTGAATTGACTTTCGCATGATGGTTACGACTCTGAAGGTCTCTCAATTACACGTTATTAGAGAGGTTACAAATTAACAGGTTTTTTTTTTACACAGTGATCGATTTCCATATTCAATACTTTTTTTTTCACTTATCATCCCGGTAGTAATTTTGCGTCTATCTCATGTAATGTAATTTGTTTTTCGACCCTGTACTCTTACATCTGAGTATGTAATTGACTGACCTCGCACGAGTTTTCTAGCAGATGCTGCAAATTCTTAACTAAATGCTTGTTTATATAATATACTCTTATTTTTACTGGCGATTTCTTAAGATTTGTAATATTGTTTCATGACTTTTGCATTTGAAATATTTCGGATGATTTATTTGGATAGTTTGATATTTAAAATTATTTTCAGAAACATTATACATAAGTTTTTTTTTTCAATGTGGACAGTTTTCTTACAAATTTGAAATTTCGGTAATTTTCTACTTTCGTTAATAAATATTTCCAGTATATCTAAATTTCATTAATAAACATTTTCGTTAATATTTCGTGTATAAAGAACATTAAAAGACAAAGAAAATATGCTTAGACAAAAAAAATTAAGATAAGTGTAAAAGGAAAAATGATTAAATTTTATACAAAAAGAAGGTTTCAAGAGAATTCTTGGTTTGAGAAAGGAATTTTTCAGCCTGTAGCTGAACGTAATCTGATCTCTTGTACTTACAAGGCGCAGGCATAACAAATTAATTAATACTTCTAGTTAATTGCAAAATGTCGTCGAAGACTTAACTGTACTGACGCGTTTGCAAATCTGAAGTGCATATCTATCTATCAGATTGAGAAATCGATCGGCCTTGTAACGAGCATGATAATTATGAATATCTTATAAATATGAGAGCGCAAGTGATTGTAAAGTGGAAATGTGCTCGCGTGCATGCTTCTTATTCCCTTGAACAGTTGTAACCGCAGTCTTGTTCTCTCAAGCTGAGATCAGACCGTTATCTCTTTGGAGGCTCGCCTCCGTCTTTGCTTTGGTTTTGAGCATGCGTTCATGTCTTTCCGCTCAGCGCGCAGCGCTTCAACCGTCGGATCCACTATGCTAATGTCGTTAGGTTAATTACTGTATTTAAAAGTGGTTTGCCCGAACCGTCCAGCAGCATTTTTCTAATATGTGAAAATAATCGTGTCAATGCAATATCACAAAGATTGTGTAATACTTTCAGTCGTTGCACAACCAACTTTTATGCCAGTTGCGGATATTGCAGGATTACTCTGAAAGAGTCCATTTATCGCCTTTTTTTGCCCTATCTCATTAATCATATTTTTGTTTTGTCCTCTTTGAGCTAAAAAAAACAAGGGAGAACTATAATGGGCTCGAAGAGCGCAAGTTAATGCTTTGTTGATGTATTTTATGTGTTGAGCCTTTATAGAAAGGTTTCAGAAAAAAAAGATTCATTCTAAAAATAAAACTTGTTGAAGCTAGTGATCCAAGAATAGAATAAGGAGGTGGCATTGATTATTTGCGTAAAAAAAAAGTCATGCTTATCTCGTGCGTGCAAATTCCATGCTAACGATGATGATGATGATGAGTGCTGGTTGGTATCTTCGGAAAATTATAAGTTTTCCGACTTATAGGGACATTTGGTGACCTAACATCACTTATGAGGGTTAAATCATTTAACCAGTAAACCATCACGGGGATAACTGCCGCATCGTGATGTAAGACTTATGTTAGCACAGTCATCGTTCATTTATCCAGGCTGTATGGAGTACTTGGCCCACTTTGTATCATGCGTTAAAGAATTGCTAAACCTACTCCAGTCCGTGCCAACTCTTTACTCGATTCGCATAAAGTACTGGAATTCAGAAATCCAGACATGAAATTACAAATAATGATGAAAAATAAAGGATTTGAGTTTCATTTCGGGTAATAATACCGCACTTACTTTCAATTTAATCTAGATGTTAATATTTTTTTACATGCAAGGCAAGAATTTGCATTATTGCCCGAGACTACTTGCTCACAATTTTCGATCTTCTGTTTTCGACTCCTTTGAAAGTCCTCAGATCTGGGAATAATGCAATTTCCTCTCTTAGAAATGAATTTCCGCTCTTTCTCATCAAAAGCCACATGTGAAAGAATCATTCCAGTTTAGTGGTCTTTGTTCTCCTTTGAAATCGGGCAAGGCAAAGTTCGTTCAGGAAATGGCAAGAGAGGACAAAAGATAACTACGTACGTCGCAGGTCTAATTGCTCTGATAGATCATTTTGTAGAAAATGATGCGGAAATTTTTAATTAAATTAAATTTATTTGCATAATTTTGATGGTTTTTTGTCATCTTTTTTTTTTCAGAACGGTTACCCAGCACGTCGTCGTTCGCTCGTAGATGATGCTCGCTTTGAAACTTTGGTTGTGAAACAAACGAAGCAAAGCGTGCTTGAGGAGGCTAGGCAAAGAGCCAATGGTAAGTCTACCTAAATAATTGCTATTAC
The DNA here is from genome assembly GCA_904066015.1 of Synergus gifuensis. Lineage (NCBI taxonomy): Eukaryota > Metazoa > Arthropoda > Insecta > Hymenoptera > Cynipidae > Synergus > Synergus gifuensis. The sequence goes on from CAJFCO010000145.1 coordinate 2,417,747, forward strand.
AGTTTACTTGCATTATTAAAATTTATTTGTTTATGATTAATACTTTTATATTATGTTATGATCTGTATTCGATGTTGCATGACGTTGTGATTTTTATTTGAAAATTAGACACAATTTCCGACCTACATGATCAGGAAACCCAAACTCAAATTAAAGATGAATCCTACGCTTCATCCAGCGATGATGATCAATCGGAATCGCTTAGTTGTGCAGCAAAGGAAAGTGGTGAGTAATTTAAAAAATTGTCTTTCTTTTCTGATTTGTCTTCATTTTTATATTTGCATGTGCACGGTTGTTAATTGTGTCGTTTGTCAATTTTAGAAGCTAAAGCCGAGGCATCTTCGTCAGACGGAGAGGAAAAACAGGGAGATGATGATTGTAAGTTCCCCCCTTTAATTTCACTCATTCAAATCTAGATATAGTAACTAAAGGTAGGGTAGAAGGAAAACAGAAGTCTAAAAAAAAATCGGTAAAAATTTTGAAGGGAGGAAATGGAGAGTAAAATAGCATTCATTGTGAGGACATAAGTGCCTGGTCGATACTTGAATTACTCGACCCAGCAAAAAGCTACTTCTTGTGCATTTGGAATTGCATTAGGAATTGTCCTTTCCTTCTTTCCTTTGCTACCACTTATTCATTCTTCCCTCGTTACCTCCTAGCAAAGCTTTTCGAGATCTGAAAAGCCTTCTAGAGGAAAATTTATAACGCAGTTATGCCTCCTCCCACTCATTCTCGGTCACACTCCCCATTTCCTTTTACAGCGATCACGTCCATGGGCAATAAGGCGGAGAACTTTCAGTCTTTCCCACTATGTCCCAAGAACGAGCTCCACTTTTATTATCCTTGATCCAGGAAATGCACTTTGAATCCTACCATCATCTTTTATTTTGAGATTTCACTTTACCGTCCTCTATTTATTACGCAAAAAATATTTTTATCATACACTCAATGAATAAAATGTAGCTACTTATTGCGAAAATTATGACTACAAATTTATGGGTGGCCCCTAACTTAGAATCTACTGTCTTTTGCAGATTCTGGTCTGACAGAAGAAGAGGTGGTTCTAGCCAAGACGATTGCTGAAACACCGGAAGGTGAACAGATTGTACAAAAAGCAACTCTCGTTCTTCGTCTCCGTGAAGGAATAAGTTCTCTTTCTCGAATTTTGAAGACCATCGAAAATTTCAAGGGCACTGTAACTCACGTTGAATCGAGAGCTTCCAAGAAGGAAGGACATCAGTTTGATGTTTTGGTCAAGGTGGACATGACCAGGCAGAGCCTTCTCCAACTGATCAGAAACTTGAGACAGAGTTCTTCCCTCGCTGAAGTCACTCTTTTGGCTGATAATTCTGTTAGCATCAAGGATCCCTGGTTCCCAAGACATGCATCTGACCTTGATAACTGCAACCATCTGATGACAAAATATGAGCCAGACCTGGACATGAACCACCCTGGATTCGCTGATAAGGAATACAGAGCACGAAGAAAGGTCATTGCTGAAATTGCTTTTGCCTATAAGTATGGTGATCCAATTCCCTGCATCCCATACACTGAAACTGAAAACACCACCTGGAATCGAGTTTTCAACACCTTGATTGATTTGGTCCCTAAGCATGCTTGCATAGAATACCAAAGAGTCTTCAAGAAGCTGCAAGATGAGGGAATTTTTGAGCCCACTCGTATTCCCCAATTGCAGGATATTAGCGACTTCTTAAAGAGGGAAACTGGGTTTACTCTTCGCCCTGCTGCTGGCTTGCTTACTGCTAGGGACTTCCTGTCCAGCTTGGCTTTCAGAATATTCCAGAGTACTCAGTATATCCGTCATATCAACAGTCCTTATCACACGCCTGAACCGTAAGTATTTTTATGAGAAATATAACTAATAAGTGTATGGGTAATTTAATCAGTGCTGCTAGTTGGAAAAAAAATAATTAATTTTCAACTCTTTCCTCAGAAAATTTTCAAACCGATTGAAAAAAATTCTTTAGATTTCTTCAGAATTTACTCATATTCAAAAAGTCAATTTTTTAAATTGCTTTTTTTACACTTTTTACACAAAAGGATCAATTTAAAAAATCCTCAGATTTTAAACAAATTTCATACAATTCTTCAGAAATCGCAGACGGGCAAAAATTTCCTTAGATCTGAAGAAAAAGTCCCAGACCTGGCAGCACTGCAATTAATAATATTAAAATACAAAATTCTGGGTAAATATACCCTTACTATTTCTTTCTGGGTTTTGATTCATTAAAATTACTTTTTATGCAATCTGTAAATTAATTTATGTTCCAAATTTGCCAAACTGAGTTTGATATCTTTGACACTATTGATTTCTACTCTCATACAGAACTACGAAATAGCAATTAATATTGCATTATGACGAGGCCCGCTATACAGAGGACGATCATAATAAAATTACTACACCTCTCTAAGCTTGTAATGGAACTCTAATTGGCTTTTAACGACGCGACACCGTTGATAACTCACTTTCCCTGTTAAGAACTTGTTCTCCATGAGCTCGATCTCAGAGAAATGAGAAAAGATAAAAGCTCATTTTAAGTAATTCTCATTCATGTCTAATGATCTTTTGTCATTTAATTCTTTTCTGATTTCTGCAAATTCGATTTATAACGAGACTGATGGCGAAACAATTAAAACGGCTTGCTTTTAAATTCTATTTTCAATCATCATTAATCAATAACCTAATAACTTTGAAAAACCTATCAAAAATCTATGAAAAAAATCATTATTTCCTTTTCCAGGGACGCAATTCATGAACTTCTTGGACACATGCCACTACTAGCAGATCCTGGCTTCGCCCAATTCTCACAGGAAATTGGTCTCGCATCTCTGGGTGCATCAGATGAAGAAATTGAGAAACTCTCAACAATCTACTGGTTCACTGTTGAATTTGGTCTCTGCAGGGAGGGAAAAGAAGTCAAGGCCTATGGAGCAGGACTACTTTCAGCCTATGGAGAACTTCTTCACTCACTTAGCGACAAATGCGAACACAGACCCTTTGACCCCTCGACCACAGCTGTCCAACCCTATCAGGATCAGGACTATCAACCAGTCTACTATGTTGCAGAAAGTTTCGAAGATGCCAAGGAAAAATTCCGTCGATGGGTCAGCACAATGAGTCGACCTTTCGAAGTCAGATTCAACCCCCACACCCAACGCGTGGAGGTCCTAGACAGTGTCGATAGGCTGGAAAACATTGTTTCTCAGATGAACCTTGAGATGACCCACCTGACGAATGCGCTCAAAAAAATGAAATCGTCCTTTGCGTAAAGCCCAGCATCTGGATTCTAACTCGGACGAGGACTATTTAGCCTCACTTAGCTCTCATTTTCGCCCTGCACAACTTTATGTTCCCTTGTTCACATCCTGAGCGATTCGGATCATTGTATTTTGTTATATTTTGAGGCAAGCTTTGGTAAGGTGAGATTTTTATACCAATTGAAAGTACGTAATTAATTAATATTTAATACCGTCAACAGAGGTGACGATTCGCAGCGATAATTAATCATTAATTAAATACTAACAACTTATATGTGGACATTAAACAAATGTCAAAGTTTTGTTAAATTTTTATTAAATTATTACATATTTATTATTTGTTAAATTAAAAATCTTCGCTTTCCTCACTTGCCTATTTATCTTGAGATTCGTAAATTTTCATTTAATTATTTTTTTTTCCGACATCTCAGGACCCGACAAGGCGAAGTTCCTTACTCTCATTCTCGTCAGTCATTGTACTCTTCGCTCTGTGAATAATGTCTTCATTTTTGTGGCCTGTCAAGCATACATACCTGTGATTCGGGTTTCAATATTATTTTAATTAGGGCTACCATCATATGTGAATTAAAAAAGATTAAATTAAAAAGGTTGCTTCAATAATTTGCAGCTTTCTGAGTTAGATTTGTATATTCGTGGATAAAAAAGAAATCAACTCTGAAGTAAATTATTGAGGAAGAACCTTATTGGAATTTAAATTCAGTTAAATGAAATAAGAAAGCTTTTTAATTGAGATTAAGGTAGCAAAAAATCCCGAGAAAAAAATCTGCCCAGGCTCACACAATCGTTATATTATATTATTGTATTACTTTATATTTTATTTTATTCTATTGTACTTTACTGTACGATATTGTATTATTGTATTATTGTATTTGTCTAACCCGCAATGCAACAAGCACCTGCCCGTGTAGGATACGTTTTCTTCACATAAATGTGATTGACCATATGAGCTATTTTATTGCCTCGACAATTCAAAATTGACGAGAACGGTTCGACGTTGCAGTCGTGACACGTTCATAATTGTTGGTTTTATTTTTTTTTTATTTGTATTTTTTTTTTGACCAGATCTCTCAGCATCGGTGTGAATGCGTGGACACCTACGTGTGATTTGAGATGGATGATTTCAAACTAATAATTATGAATTGTAGTAAATTTGTATTGATGTATAAAAACTCGCGATGCTTATGAAGAATGGTGACATTAGTATTAATTGATCTGTCGCCTGAAAGATGATTGCAGAAAGGTTTAACAGATAATTGAATTTTCTGAATTATTGCAGTATTATGAATTTTCACCAGGCTTCCTTGTATTTAATATATTGGCCCTCCGTTAGCATCGTGAGTTCTATTAATTAGGTATTATGATTATGAACCATGAAAGCTTTCGTGACGCTTGAAAGGGTTGAAGCCTTTAGAATTATATTTTTATCGTCCTGGTACTCTGATTTCTGTGTTTTGTGGATTCTCTTTGAGGAGTTTTTTTTTCATCCATTGGAAATTAGAGTGGACATAGTGCATACCAATTAGCGCGTAGTCCAAGTCCCTGCTTGTGCACCTAGCACTATTTCACCGCTAACCGTATGTACGAACGGATCAGAATATATGATTCACGTCATTTGTATTATATTGTAAAGTATCAGCAAAATAAAATTTTAAGATATGTATCTTACTTTAGTATTGATTATTTTTATCAACTCCTGGCGCTATTAAACATTATTGAAATAATTCAAATCTTGCAGAAAGATTTTTAGTGAATTCTAAAGAATTTCAAGATTTCAAGAGATTTTAGGTCACAAGGAATTAAAAAAAAAATTAAAACATTTTTAGAGGATTTTTTAGATAGGATGAATGATCTTCTCTTTTACGTTTTTCTACTTTTTAAACTTGAAAATCGATCGTGAAACTCGTGAAACTGCAACTTCGGATTCTTTCCAACCCTTAGTCATTAGTTTTCTGTCATTCCTCACTATTATTTTTTAATATTTTTATTTTGATAATACAGCAATATCATGGAAACGTTACTTCCGGATTTGTAAAAATTATGCAAATTTCAGTTTTTTTAAGTTTGATGTTAAATGCATTGTCTGTGGCTGCAAGCGGATGGAATTCAGATGGTAATTTCGATCTAACCAAAGTTATCAAATAAAAAGCTTATAAAATTGTATTATATTAAATACTTTAGAGTAACATATAATTAATTAATACATAATTAATATATAATGAATATAATTTTGTATAGATTATGTAGAAAATTGTGCAGATGGATATTTTACACAATGGTTAAATTACGTGAAACGCTTCTCATTAACGGTTTTGGTTTTATCTGGAGTTTTTCTATACTATATTCCTGAAACTCGTTCATGTGAGTATTTAAAAATTTTTTTTACAATTTAAAAAAAATCTGAAACATTTCTAAAAAAAATACAGATGCAAGGAAAGGCTGCTGTTTTTTAATTGACAATATTGCCGATGGACTGAAAACTGTCCTCCGTTTAAAAGAAAGTGTAATAACTATTGATCAAAAGAATATTCATCATGGTAGTTTCATCTCTGATAGGCAAACTCAAGATTTTTATAAAAATGGAAATGTTGATTTTGAATACGTGAGGCATTACAAAAATGTGGAGGAATCCAGAAAAAGACAAGAAAAGTTAGTTAAGGTTATAATTATATAAAATATCCTTTTTCAAATTCAAATTATGCAACTATATACTTTAGAAAAGAAAAGAGTAAAAGAGCTCGAGAAAAATTGAAAAGTGATGTACATGAAAGATCCACGAATCATAATAAAGATCATCATCGATATGAAAAGCATAATAGATCAGTGAAAGATATGAGGGAATCAAGAAGAGATAAACGTGAGTTTATGTCATCTATGATTTTAGATCATGACGAAAATGGAAATGAATATTTAATTGATGATGGTTCCACTGAATCATCACCAATATATTCGACTAAGAATTGCACTTCATATCTTATAAGGTATTAGTATATTACAAATATGAGAAAGCTGTAAAAAAATTAATTATAATAAATTAAAATAAATTATTATACAAATAATAATCCTCTAATTGACAAGTAGATAAACTATTATCGATCACTAACCGTAAATATGGTAATAATTATTACTTACGATTATTTTTATTAAGTAATTATTTATTATTTAGTAATTTAATCGTTTCAATTTCTTTATAGTGGAAGTCCTCAACAAATGGTATTGCTAGATGAAAAAGACGATGTCAAAATAGTTGTTCCTAGTAAATTATATCCGATTAAATCAAAATATGATGAAAGAATTAATCGCAAAGTTGATGATCGTGCTAATAATGGAATTTTTGGAGGAAAGGTAGGAGGTTCCTTTTTTAAAACTGAATTGTTTCAATTAATTTATTTAATTCTGAAACAGGAATTACAAAAAGCAACTTGTAGTGTAGCTAAAATAATATCTACTGCTGAAACAGTAATTTTAAATCATTCGGGACTAAAATCAACTTGTGAAGTTAGTCTAGCTGAGAAAGGGAAGAGAACACAAATGACTAAAGATTCTGGTAATAAGGAGGCAAAAGTTTATTATGAAAGGTGAGAATTTCTTTTTCAGTAAATTTTTTAATTATTATGTTAAGTAGAACTAAATTTTTAGTTAATAAGTTTCATTCATTACTTAAAACGTTGAACAGGACCCCCCGATTGAAAGAAAAAATGAACGCAGATTTTAAATACAAGAAAAAATCTGAAAATGTAAAGGAAACTGAGAAATTTCTACAATCAGAGGAAACTGATGGTTTCTGATTATAATATATGTAGTTATCGATGGATATATGTAGGCGATAATTCTCTTTAATAAGGAATTAACTTTTTTTATATATATATAGAAAAGGAGAAAAAATCTACTGGAGCAGAATTCTTTTCTGAATTGGGAGATCAGATCAATAAATTAGATCTAGCTATAAGAATGATGCGCCCATCATCAAAGACAGAAATTGATGAAAATAGTGATAAGGAAGTGTATGGGTTGCAAGCTGCGGAGGTTTTTTTAAAAGATATAAAACGAAGCTTTCGAGAGGTGAAGCTTAGTATTTTATAATTTTTTGATACTTTAAAAATATTATATTATAATATGTCGCCATATTATTATCAATAATAAATTAAAAATTAATTCTTGATTAATTTAGTATGACGAAGGAGTTAAACGTCGAGAAAAATTGGGAACTTCTCGAATGATTTTATCACAAAAGAATAATATAGAACTCGATAATAAAATAAAATCGAGAAAAATTGATGACAGGAGAGTGATAGTATTAGGAGAAGATAATCACAAGATGAAAGTGAGGGAAAGAAGAAAGAACAATGAAAGGATTTCTTATAAAGATATTGAAGATGAAGATGATTTTGAAGATATTAGTGAGGAAGAAGAAATTCCATTATTGACAAGTATACCAATTTTGTATCGGGCTTCTCGTTGGCTTTTTGGTAGATGTTCTCATCCACCAAAAATGAGATTGAATTCTGAAGAAAATAAATAAGACTATTTAAAATTGATGAAAATAATTTAAATAAATGAAGGAAAAAAATCGTCATCAAAGTCAAATTGGAAGATTATTATTAAAATATAAAAGTGTGGTTTACAGTTAACAATTTTATCATTTATATTCAGGACACACCTGTCAAGTATAGAAGTATTTTTTATATTTGAATTTTATACACAATCCAAGTTTTATAGAAAATTATTTTTCGATTGCATCATTATAATAAATTTTTTGAAGAATAAAATTTTGGAGATTATTGTAGGTATTTTCATTTACTGTTCAAAAATATATTTTTAAAAATACAGAAATTGTGGCTCCATCTTTTGAAGGTGAATGTTATTTTTACGTGACATACCGACCGGAGTAGTTCAGTTTAAAAAGTTATTTATTTTTTTTTAAATAAATTCGCAGTGAGAAAATCAATTATTTTCAATTTAATTAGTCATTTTGAAGACGATTTTAAAGAGTATTTCTTTTTAAAATCTATTTTAAAAATGCTTTCCATGTTAAATTAATTATGTTATAAAAAGTAAAAATTAAATGAAACATTATTACTCATTATTAATTAAAAATGTATTTAATGTAATGTAAATGTATTTAATTAAACAAGCGTGTCAATTAAAGCAATATATATTTGTTTTAATTATTTATTTATAAATGAGAAAAATGAGAAAAATTATTAGGCACACGATTTATTTATGTAAAATAGTAAATTTAAAGATAATCTGGAGAAAAATTGAGCCACTTTCAAAGGAAGCTATTGCTATTCCAAATATATTGTTATTTATAAGAAAAAAATGCTTCATCTGATTTTTTTAGAACACGTTTGCACATCGATATTATTTTTTGTTTACGATGTGATTCCTCAGATCTGCCAAAATTTTTAAATACATATTTCAGACTGCTCGAATGACTTTCGAATTTATTTTTAAAATTTTCATTTCGCATCTGTCAAGTAAAAATTATTTTAGAATGAAACTTTTCTTCCCACAATCAATCTTCTCCCTCGAAAAATAAAAAAAAAACATTCGACTTATAAGAACCTTCTTCCCTCAATAAAAGTCGATACACTATTTTTGGAAAATATCATTCCTATTTCAAGATCTACATGAATAATTTTAGACCTACAACAAATTAGTCGAGGAATTTTCTGGCGGGAGTAGAAAAGGAATCTCGACGAACCGAAGTAGAATAAGTTGAGGCAGTCAGCCACGAGCCGAGACCCACAACAGTTCTCGCAATGTTTCTCTGTTATGACCAAAATCCACGTGATTCTTCAAAATAATTTATCACATTATAGAGTATTATTCCAAAAATATTTCAGAGTGATGTATCCAACTTGAGTATTAATTCAACTGCCTCAAAATAATTCAATACAATACTTATTCAATTTCTTTACTACAATTTTTCATATTAGTGTTTTTATTAATTTTTTTTTTTTTTAATAAAAAGTGCCTACAGTTTACTACAGTGATTTTACAGACTGTCCCATATAATACTTAAGAAAATATTAACAATTTAATTTATAAGGTGAGTGTCTGCTGTTTATAATCATCATATTGAAATTTTTGGGAAAAATTTGTATTTGCTATTTAAATGATTTAACCGTTCTCAATTTTAATTTGAGGATATTTTGGATAATTGGCTTGGACTAACTTTTTAACTTGAACCAACCTTTTTACTTGGATAACTTCTTTTCATTAGCTCTATACGTTTTTTTTTTACACTTTTTACTTTCCATTCTGTGGATTTTTTTTATGAATGAACAAAATTCTGGGCAAGCTACGACGATAAAATCGGTAGACTTCAAAGTGCGAGCAGAGGTGACGCGTTTGAACCACGAAGCGAATTCCTTAGATTCCATAGAACACGTGTGTACATCTGTTCTATTAATGAACACTTCATTTCACACGTTTCATACCCTTCTACCCTTATCACATATTCTCTTTTACTCGCATTTTCTCGTAGTCTTTACTAGATTTTAGGAGATCCTTTTTAATCTCAATTTGGGGTCAATGTCCTTACCAAGAAGGGTGTTAACAAAGTGACGATTTTTCCCCCTCGAACGGCAAGTAAAAAAGGCATGATTTCGAATAGATTTTGATTCGCTATAACAAAAAATAATGATTATTATAATATAATACCCAGAGAAAACGTACAAATTAAAGGTGTAAACTCATAATTCTGTAGACAGTAAATTTATCGCACTTTCTAAGTGTTTCTTCGCTATTATCTTTCAAAAATGCACTGAAAATCTATACTACCCAGTATTTTTTGACCTGCTAAATTTAATGGAAAACAATTTTAGTTACAACAAATCTTGCCTTATTGTCAGGCATAAGGAGATAACAAATTTTTATACGGGAGGCAAAAATCGGCATTTTTTTATCACTCTCCTTTCATAATATATTTTTTTATATGACTACAGAAGATTTAAAATATTTATAGATTTCTCTATTTTATTTTTGGCACTATGCTAAATGATTATTACTTTTAGTAGGTATAGGTATATATTTTATTAATAATTCAATTATTTAATATAGTAAATCAAAAAATGTAAAAAAAATATATTTAAATTTTAAATTATTTTCAATTTATACAGATACAAATGCCGGCACAAAATATGGCAGGCACAACAATTAGGAGTATTCGAAGAAAGAAAAGTTCGTTGTGCGAGGTCAAAGTAGGTGTAATTGGAGCTCCAGGAGTCGGAAAAAGCGGTAAACTTATTTTCTTAATAAAGAAGTACCTAAATAGCTCATATTCGATTTACGGAACAATTTATTTATTTAAATACCCCAATGCAGACGTATGAGATTTTATTGCATTTATATTTATTATTGTAATAGAAAAATTCCCAGTAGAAGATTTCTTATTCAATGTAAACATTGAAAGCAAGATTAGGAGGAAATTTTAATAGAAATAGGAAAAGTGCCGATAAGACCCTGAACGATGCCAACTGGGAAAGTATTTTTAAGAACGGCACGTGCTGAATTGTACATACATTATATACAGTCGATCCAACTATATGCTCATATAGTATCATCATTTTTTTACCGCCTTATTTGATTAAATTCTGCATAATCAATTTTTGGAATTTTATATTCAGTCAAAATAATAGTAATTAAGATTAAGAGATACGATTATTTATTTTTCTAATACTAATTCAAATTAAATTTTTACTTTTTATGTATAAACTCATTTACTAAAATATCTTGCTGAGAATGTCGATATTGACCTTATATCATGTTAATAACATAAGTCTTGAACAATCTCCAAGACTTTATGACCGCGTAATCATTTCCGTTGCAGTGAATATATTAAACGGAATTTCTGCTTAGCTAGATCGTTAAACGCATGTCTAACTCATAGAGAAACAACACTCTGCTGCCAAAAGAAATACATATACATCGTCTTTTGGTGAACTAGATACGCAGTATTTTTAGAAAATACACGTACCGATAACACTCCATCGTCTGGAATCTTTCGGTGTTCCACTAACGTTTTTTATTTTCAACCTAAATTTAAAATTTCAAAAAGATGCTCCACTTTTAGATTAATTATTAGTTATAAACAAGATCTTTATATTTATATAAATAGATTTCATAGGTGAAAATCATTTGTTTTTTAATTTTCAAAGTTTCAAATGTTTGGGTCATTGTGTCAAATATATAAATTTCTTTTAATATGATCTTATATTATTGATCTTTTGGCAAGCATTTTGAATTGAGTCACTATTAACGCCAAGAAATAATTTATACTCTCATGAGACAATTTTATGCTAAATTTATTCGACCACTGATTTCGCTGTCTACAAGTAATTTAAAAGTTCATTACAAAATTCTGATCTCGAATCTTTTCAATTTATTTTTATTTCAGTATTACAGTCATCTCTGTATTGTATTAATTTTTTTTATTGTCAAGGGATTTCAAGAAACTTGAAGTGATTTTAAAAAAGTTTAAAGGATTTTAGATGAATTTCTTTTAAAAATTCAAGATATCATAGGCATATTTAGGGAATTTAGTAGTGATTTCCAAAAATATTAAAAAGGATTTTTAGAGAAAGTAAATGATTTAGAGTAATTAGAAAAAAGTTATGTTCATAATCTTTTTAAAATTGAAGCTTAGTATGTTATTATTTCTCGTTCATTTCTATAAATCGGAGGCAGGTTTTTCCTTTTATTGGAAAAGAACTTTTATCAATTGAATAGAATCACATACGTGACGAGGAAAGAGCGGAAGTACGTACTTTCGACTTGAGCACTCAACATGGTAACGGAGTCAGTGCACACAAGGTTTCTATCATACTCTGTCAGATTCGAGGTAAAAATAGTGTGGTGCACCTCAAAGCGGGTCAGTAGGCTGCAACTCTCGTTTCGAATTCATTACTCGATTCTCCATTGAAGAGTTTTCACTCAATACATTGTTCAAAGATAGGCACTGAATATAATGAAAAAGGTGAAAAGTACCTGCACAGGCTTCCACGTAGAAATTTATGAACTGCTCCTACATGAAGTCCACGTTAGAACCTATGAATTCAAAGAGAACACAATTTTTAAATCCATCATAATAATTTTATATACATAGTAAAAAAAAATACTAATGAAATCACCGTTAACAGGAAAGAATTATCTTAGATACATAGCTTCTATAAAAAATGAAAAATATTTCACATTGATTCAAGCAGTTTAATAAAATTTAATATAATTAATATGTTAATTATTTATTAAATTTAATCAAAATGTCATGAAATTAGTCTTTCAAAAATATATAATAAATTATAAATAAATAAAATAAATTGATATTTCTCTAACGCAATTTAGTATTTTTTTTGGTAGTATAGGTGCTGATGATCAATACTTAAAAAAAGTCAAAATTTGAGAAAGCGTGAGTATAATAATAATGCTCTTGAGAAATTGGTATTCACTCTAAATGACGGAAGTATTTATTTGACAAATTGTGACTCGGTCCTTGAATTAGAGAGCTTCTCAGACAGATATGTCGTGTCAACTCTAAAGACCTCTTTAGTGTCTAGGTACTTTACAAATTACTATTGCCTTTCCGAATTTCCCACCGAATCGAGGAAATGAAACTTGGAAAATGATCAAATTCAAACGGATACGTCTCACTTTCGTTTTCGAATAACAGATTAAAGGTGCCAATCGCATAAATTTCAATCAACTCGGTATAAATGGTTTAACTAATTATTAAATTTTAATAATAACATAAAAAGACGCAAATATAAATGTCGAAATATCATCAAAATTAATAATTTAAAACGTAGAAAACGTCTAGTCTGTACTAGAAATGTCTGTTTGAATTTCAGCCTTGACCGTGAGATTTCTGACGAAGCGGTACATCGGGGAATATGATCATCAGTCTGGTAAGCAAGAACGTATGTGACTTAGCACCTTTGTTAAATCGGTAAATGCTTCATCAAAGTAGAAAAGCCACAACATAGAGTCTTTTGAAAAATTGCCAACAACTGGCTGAAACATCCAACACATTCCCCTTCGCGTGTCTCGTCTGATCTATATTTATCAGAGACGAGAAAATTTTATACTAGATTCTCCTGACGAGCGATGAAAGTGTATTTTGTACGCATGTTGCTTTTTTAAAACAACTCACAAATCAATTTTTATTTTCGCTTCGGCCACCTATTTCAAATGGTAACTTTACAAAATATTCTACTTTTTATTGAGGATGTTTATTAGGATGCAGGATGGTACCAATAATCAAAAATCTGGCCAAAAGTAGAAAAAAAAAAAAATTCTAATTTAAGATCATTTCAAAGAGAGCTCAAATTAAGATTAAGTTGACTTAAAATAAACCCTTCTTTCCTTATTTTGTAGAAAACAGATACAAGCATGAAGTATTAGTCGACGGGGAACCGATACTTTTCGAAATATTAGACACGTGTCCTAAGGTAAATTTTAAGTCTGAATTAAAATTGTACAGTTTTTTTTTATGCTTTTCAAATAAAATATTGTTTTTGTCAGAGCACAGAAGAATTACCGACGATAGACACATTACAATGGGCAGATGGATGGCTTCTGGTTTATTCCATAACGGAAAGAGAATCCTTTAATTTTGTGAAAAAAGCTAAAGAAGCTTTGATTCAGGCAGATCCGGAAGCTGCAATGCCAGTAGCTTTAGTTGGAAATAAAGCTGACATGGTTCACCTGAGGCAAGTTAGTACCGAAGAAGGAGATATTTTAGCTAAGGACTTCGAATGTGGTTTCAGTGAAGTCACAGCTGCTGAGCAGGTATTTAATTTTTATAAAAATTTATTCTACATTGTAAATTGAAAGAAATTTACCTAACTATAAAATGGTTTATTTAGGTAGCACAAGTGGCAGAATCTTTCCATGAGTTGTGTCGTGAAGTTTTGGCTGCGAGGAGAAGAAATAAACAGTCTTTGTTAGACAGAATGCTGGGTAGCAAAGCCACAAAAACTTACTCACGAGGGAAAAGTGACTCGGCGTTACCCAAAGATTAATGAAAATCAAATAAAAAAAGAGAAGAATAAAATTTATAAGATTCAAGAGAAGTCTATGTACTATCCAAAGAGTCCTTAGTGACAAGTTATGCTCTCGCAGTACTTCATTTTAATGTGATAAAATACTGTTCGTATATTTTTCATATCTTGTACCTAAAGGGAAAGATTTTCACATCATGTTTTAAGGATTACTGACTGATATATTTAAATTGACTACCGTAAGTGCCAAAGATACTTTAAAATATAATTAATATTGTAAAAAGTTTCGAATACCGACATTTATCAAAAAATGGAAAGTAATTCTTACTTAATTATCTCTATTTATGCAGTAAATAACTAATTTCTTAGTCTCCACAAACTTACTATTTATTTTGTATCCTCGTAATAATAAATCTTATATTTATTTAGTACATGGAAAAACGTATCCTACAGACAATTATGGAAGTTTATTTATCTAAAAAATTCTTACAAAGTAGAAGAAATATTTTTTACTTACTATTTACACTTTCACTAAATTGAAAAGGTTTTCAAGTTTTAGTGGAATTAGAACATAATCAATGATTAAGCCACACGAATTGATTCATACCCACGAGATTGAATAATGGAGTACTTATTTTAAAGCTTCGTAATTTTCCAATACATCCGCCAAGTGTTCGTTATCTCTAGGTTTTTTGAATTGTTTTCTTCTTATGATATTTTTCTTCCTCTTGATGGGTACAGGCTTTTTCACTCCGTGTTGTTGCATCGATTTAATACCTTGCTTTTCCAGATTCTCCTCTATCTTTTGATCATCCATGGCGTCTACTGCTGATGCTCGCCAAAGATTGTGCCACATTTCATCGAAGGGATATTGCGTTGACTTGTCATTGAAAAAGATTACTTTTTTCTTATCAGGTCGATTAATTATTATGATTTCAGATTGCAGACTCTGGAATTGGAAAACTTAGTTTTAATACTTAGAATATACTTTCTCTCAATTAAAAAATGATTAAAAAATGGTTAATTAAATTATTATTGTTCCTCAAATAATAGATATTCTTTTAATTATCTACATACCTTCAAATGTTTATCACAGTGAGGTAAGCTTTCCTGTATATCTTCCAAGAATATACCACCATGACCTTTCAAGTCATGTTGTTTGAGTAATTTAATAAGCGTTTTTTTGTCTTTAATTCTATACATTGCTTTAAAAAGAAATCTGTTATCTTGAGTTACTTCTATCTTTGGATTCTTGACCAACGCCTCTGTTTGAAGCCAATGTCTTACCTGAAAATCAAATTCAATATCTTATTATAGAACAAATAAAATAAAATTAACTAGAATTTTCTTAAAGTTTGCAAATTTAAAAGTTTAAAAATTATGATTAATATCAATTTTACCTTAGGAGCTACATCCAATTGATTAGTTTCATCTAGAATTTCATCCAACGTTAGTGGATGATCGTCGCCATCTTGATGTCTTGCTTTCATGTGTTTTACAATTTTTGCCAAAACACCAAATTTATATTGAGAACTACCAGTTATGGATTTGTAATTAACCACATTGAGCTTCGGTGGCTGGGACACTGAAGAAGGTTTTGGTTTCTTCTTGGGCTCATCGCGTGGTTCTTTCTGAGTTTCCTTTTTCTTCTTTTCAACACTGGAGAAAAGAAAATAATGTATGTTAGTATAATAAAAAAAATGGTAAATTAATTAATAAATAAATGTAATAATCAATTAAGGGACTATCCATAAATTATGTAACACATCTTCCTCCTATTTTTTGACCCTCTCTTCCCCATGTAACAAGTCGTAACAACATCATTTGTACTCTCTTCCCCTTATGTTAGATACCTTTTACAAATATATTCATCGTACACTCATTAAATAAAATGTAGCTACTTATTATGAAAATAATGATTAGTTAATTAATAAAATGTATTAATATTAGATCCTTTGATTCGTATCAACATAAGAAATTTTTATTTTCTTTACATCAGCTTTAAGATATGATTATTTGAAAAATTAAAGTTGAAAAATCAATTTTTCAAAATTATAAATAACTATAGCTTTCTTATTTTTCAATGAAATGTATTAAAGTTATAGGACAATCGATTTGTCTCGAGACAAGAAATTTTAGTTCTCAAATTCCATAATATAGGTCAAATGTGTCAAAAATTCGAGAAATTCTCAAATTTACAAAGGTTATATATCACTTTGAGGTTAGGATAGCAAGTGTATTTTTATTTCGCTTATTTTTATGGATTTCTTGAAATGTAATTTAAGAAATTATAAATTAATATTATAAAACGTATATGCTATCATTTTTATGAACTTTAGGGTGTTTTTTCAATTATAAAAGAGTTTTCTATTCTATGAATAGTGATCAGTAGAACTTTGATATTTGAATACTTACGTTGGTGTAGTTAAAGCTTTCTTTTTAAAGAGTTCTCTTTCTCTGAGAAGTGCAGGATCCATAGCGTTATATATAGTTGTTATTATTTTCTGCAATTATTTGATTTTCCAAGAATATTAACAAATTAAACAACCTCACAAGTACGCCAAACAAGCGTTTCAGCTGATTTGACTAGAGTCTAGACTCCTAGCATGTCTCGGGAGTGGGGGAAATGTCACTGACGTCACTTTCACTTTTTTCCTTTAAAGATGGCGCTGAATAAAAAGCGCGCGATTTTTCAAATTATTTTATACTTGAAGTGTCATTTTCGGGTTGTAGATTTATTCGTAATAAAATATAGATCATACATCATTATATATATACATGGGCATTTCGACATAAAATGTTATTTTCTCAAAAAGAAGTTCTAAAACTAATTTTAAGGCACATATTTCAAACTTTTTTCTAAATTCTAAGTACATCTAGAAACTCGACATTTTTGAGCTTGGTCAATATCTTTGCGCATGCGTGCAAAAATTATTTTAAACATATTTTAGTATAATTAAATTATTATTTTAAATATAATACTTTCAAGAAAGATTAAAAATACTTTCTTACTCTTCTCTAAATCAATTTGTAAGAAAAGGATTAACTTATTACAATAATTATACATAGATTTATTTGCCGAAAAACTTTAGTCCTTTCAAATATAAAAATCATTTTGTTCTAAAAAAATTTTTTTAGACGAGTAATTTGATGGTAACAAATAATATTTTCCCATTATTTGCCTATTTTTTCTGACATTTCAAAATATTCTTTTTTGAAAAAAATTTTAGATAAGTTATTCCTTTCAATAAAATGAAACTTCTTTGTCGTAGAAAATTTCAAAATACCTAATTTTAAAATTGATATACGGTCAAAGAAAAAATTTCTTTGAATTAAAAAATGTGTTTTTGATTCAAAGAAATTTTCTATAATATGAAGAAATACATATAATTTTTTAATTAAAGAAAATTTCTTTGAATCAGAAAAACATTTTTTAATCCTAAGAAATTTTTCCTTTGACTGTATATCAAAGATATATGTTCCTTTGATTCAAAGAAACTGTTTTCTGAATGCATTTATACAATTCGCACAATTTCTAAACACCCTAGTGAAAGCTTCGGATTGAAATTCATTCCGAATCAATCCGAGTCATTCCGGAATAAATATCCCTATCAAACAATTTCATTCCGATCTGAAACCCATTCAAAAGCAATCCGAACCTTTAATCCGAATGAATCACAATTAATCCGAACTTTTAATTCGAATAAATCTGATCAATCTGAATGAATCCGCACTTTCAATCCGGATGAATCCCGTCTATGCGGTCAATCAAGACTTTCAATCTGAATGAATCCGGTCTATTCGAATCAATCCGAATGATTTGTACTGTTGGCTGGATAAGTCAGCTCCAAGAGAAATAGTTTCTTTCTGGAGTAAATTAACCGAACCAATAGTGCTGTCTTTCGTTAAGCTTGCGCAATACTAGATACTCTAAGGGCTGTTTTTTTGTTTTGAGAGCACTGAACCGAATAATAAGTGTACCACCAGAGGGTAAGAGTTTTAGATAGTAGGGGTAGAATCCCAAAGGGTTCGCTTCATGACATAACATGCTCGTCAAACCTCTACCACGAAGGGATGCTCGGAGTTGTCAGAGAAGCTCCATAGGGGTTGTGATGAGAGGGATGAGGGTGCTGGATGCTGGCGTCTGGAGGGGGAAATGGGTAGAGAGAGCTCTGGGAGTTGGTTGGATGCTGGGGCGGTTCAAGAGAGATCGAGTTCACGCTAAGTAGCGAAGACCAGTTTGTGTCAGACCAGCATCGAGCGCGGACGATGCTCGTCGTTCCCGAATTCGCTGGACCACCGCCGATTTCGCGGCGGCGTCTTCGGTTATCAAACTTATCTTCTATCAATCGCGGCGGCACTCTCGCGATGACTCCCACATCACCTTCAACCCTTCTGGGCACTATGTTCCTCGTCATTCTTCTCGGTCTTGTGAATTCCGTGTCCCCGGATAAGACTGATAAGACTGAAAAGCCTGAAAAGGTTGATAAGATTCCCATAGGTGAGTCTCTTGAAAATCATCAAAATATCAAACGTTTTGCAAAATTTTGAATCTGATTTCAAAATCGGAATGACTTCTCTCTTGATATTTTTATTATTAGCGAGATTAGAT